>JAVDPK010007089.1:0-18697 GCA_034780415.1 Cichlasoma orientale
GCTGGAGGTTTCTTCCTGTTAAAAGGGAGTTTTTCCTTCCCACTGTCACCAAGTGCTGCTCATAGGGGGTCGTTTGGTTTTCTCTGCAGTACTGTAGGGTCTTTACCTACAATATAAAGTGCCTTGAGGTGATTGTTGTTGTGATTTGGTGCTAAATAAATAAAACTGAATTGAATTGAATTGAATGGCTGTGTGGATGATGTCACAGTGGCCATGTTTTACAGCCAGTGTGTGGTGGAATCCCTGTGACTGTAAAGAAGACAATGATCTGATTTACTGCATATATATTACCTGCTCTCTTTTAGTGCAAGTACACTTGTTTTTCCTCAGGATATTTCAGTAACTGGAAAAAAGTTAGAGATTCTTGGGATGAAGAAACGAGGCTTGGCGGCCTCACACGAGACCCGAACCCGGCTCTCCCGGGTGGAGGGTTTGTTTGATTGACAGTCGCTGTAGGTGCTGCTGTTGCAAACCCTCGTGGTGGTTTTAGGGTCGCTGACCTCTTTGTCCTTCAGGCAGGAGGATGAGAAGTAAAGGGCCACGTCGTCCAGCTGCAGGCGAGGTCGTTAGCGAGTGCCTCAGAGGTGAAGGGTTAACTCCTGTAATTTATCTCCATAAAACCTGAATCATGTCTGATTTATGACGGCGGTATTGAGCTGAAAGGCGGCTCCCGGCCTGCTCAGACTGATTTCATCATCTTTCTGTTAACCTCGGAAAACAGATGAGAGGTGTGATGCTTCGGTGCTGAGGAGCTTCAAGGCTGCAGCTTCAGTTTCAGGTGATCATTGATGATAGAACACAAGAAATATTCCCGGTGACAGATGTTTATCTGCAGTTCTGGAAGACGATGAAGAGGCGCTCGTGCTGGCTTCTTCTCGGTTCTTCATCACCTCGGACTGAGCCCGGGTTCATCCTCACGGCTCTGAACTCTTTGTTTTAGTCTGTGAGACTTCCTCTTCATATCGTCAGGATGATGCTTTGTCGTCTGCCTGCCGTGTCACTTCCTGCCGTCTCCTGTCCCAGCAGCCACCTGGATGCTCGCTCCTCTTTGTTTGCCTCCTGATTGCTGCGACAACAGATGCTTTTGTCCCGTCTGTGAGGATGTGGAGGCGTCTTTCACAGTTTTTAAAGAGATGTCATTGGCGGGTTTGTGTTCCTGTCGGCTGGTGTCCGTCTCCCCGACGCCTCTTCATAAAACGCCTCATGTCAGGACTTTGATGCGAGGCCAGAGAGGCTCCCCGGGCCCTTTCAGTTCCACATGTTCCCCATCAGATCCGAATAAAACAGCTTTTTATTCTGACACTCGTGTGAACTCTTCACCCAGCCCAGTTCTTCTGCCAGGAACTCCGAAAGTGTCCGGCTGTGGAGGAATGTGTGGGAGAGGATGACGGAGGGTTTCCTTTTCATTTTTCAGCCATGAAAGCCGCTCCTTTGATCTCTGCAATCCTCGGATCCACATCCCAACGTTCCCGAGGAGTTTGAAGATCTGTCGCTGGTCACTGAGCAGTCTGATCTATTAGGGGAGGTCTGAATCAGTAGGAACGGGGCAGGAGTGTTTAGACCTCCATCCAGCTGAGGCCTGTTCCCCGTCCGTGCTCCTGCACAGAAACACGAATCTCAGGGTTCTGTTGAGATCTTCTGTTGCTCCATTCGAGCCATTTTCCCACTGATGATGGGAAATGAGCACTGTTGTTTTATGACTGTAAATATGTAATCATAGACATTTATTGTAAACAGGGGGGACGGGGGGATTATTACATGTTTGTGAAACTGAAGCAGCATCAAAGTGAGGCCACAATTATAACTCATCTTTGGAGCTTTGGTGTTTTTGGGACGTGACCATCCATCTGTGTGTGTTAACCCTCTGCAGCCGCCCCTGTGTGGGAGGAGTTTATAAACCACCTCAGCGGTGACATCACTTCCACCTTTGAGTGTGAGCAGGAAATGCATCTCCACCCTCACAGCGTCTGTTAACCTTTGACCCTTAAAGTTCACGTGGTCCAGAGATTCATAGACACACACACTCACACACACACACTCACTCACTCACTCACTCACACACACTCTCACACACACACACACACACACACACACACACTGGGAGGAGGAAGCGTTGTTTGCTGTTGCTTCATTGTTTCCTGTAATAAACTGCAGCTCTTTGTGCTCCGGGTCTTTCAGCGGCTTCACCTTTATTTGCCGTTGACACGGAGGCCCCTCCGCGCCGGGCCCCCGTCAGCGCCCTGTTTACAGAGCAGATTCTTTGGCTGAGCAAACAGCCGTACCCCCCGCCGCCCGGCTCAAACATGGCGGCCTTCCTTTGCTCGCTGACTGACGGCCGTTGGAGCGTTCAGGGCCGGCCTGCTCAGACTCGCCAAATATGTCGAGACCATCGGCAGCCCCGAGTGTGGCGGTGAGAGGAACTGCTCCACATTCCTGCTCAGCATTTCCCAAATCATCAGAGATTCCCCTCTGACAAGGCCGGCGTTTATTTCAGGAAAAAGTCCTGCAGAGACATGATGCGTTGCAGCAATCCCACTGCCGGGTGGAGGTGAAGTCACATGCAGCTGTACTGCACATGACTGAACCTCCACCCTTCAACTCAGAGCCTAAAAGCACGAGTATGAACTGACCTGTCAGCACAGGAAAGGTTTTTGTCCTCGCCTACAGAAAGTTTTTAGTCTGTCACCTTGATCTGTTGCACACACAAATCTTCTCTTAATCGTGTCCTCCTCTCTCCTCAGGTAAGGCCTTCGACATCACCTACGTCCGCCTCAAGTTCCACACCAGCCGGCCGGAGAGCTTCGCCATCTACAAGCGGACCGGCGAGGACAGCCGCTGGGTGCCATACCAGTACTACAGCAGCTCCTGCGAGAAGACCTACCAGAAACCGAGCCGCGGCTTCATCCGCACCGGAGAGGACGAGCAGCAGGCGCTCTGCACCGACGAATTCAGCGACATCTCGCCGCTCACTGGCGGAAACGTCGCCTTCTCCACGCTGGAGGGACGACCCAGCGCCTACAACTTCGACCACAGCCCGGTCCTCCAGGTGAGTCCTGAGCGGTTTGAGCTCTTTCTTATTTTGAGAACATAAAATGATGAGGAACTGAGCAGAAGAAAGCTGGTGATCCCCAGAGCAGGTCATCTACTAATCAAAAGGTTGGTGGTTCGATTCCAAAGTATCCCGGGTACGACACAGAACTCTCCGATACAGCCGTCGAGACTTCAGAGAGAAAACAGAAAACATTAAAAAGTGACTCATGTATCTTCTGTGTTTCATAAACCATAGAAGCGCTTATTGTGACGGAGTGACCAGAGGAACCCGAATCATGCTGAGCGGGGGGGGGGGGGGGTTGATCCTCGGATGGAGGCGTGGATATTATAAACAGTTTCTAATACACGCCAGCAGCTGATTGGTGGTTAGAGAACCTTCCTGTATGGATCATTAAAACACACCCACAATAAACACACTGCTGTCTAGTTTGTCGTACCCGCTGTTGGACCTGCTCACATGAAGGACCGGATCGCTCTAAATGAGTCCAGGTTGGAGGTCATGATGGAGGCTTTCAGCAGAGGCTACATGATGAAGCTGCTGCGGGGACCTCAGCACCTCCTCCAGCTGTCCTGGGGCTGGAAGAGGTGGCAGGTCGGGGGTCTCTGCTTATCCCACAGCTAGATAAGTGTCAGAAGTGGATGGATGAAAGTTGGTTATGGGGGGAAGTAGATTGTGTCTGTCGATTATGACCCTTAGAGTAGAGCAGATGTGTTTCCCAGCTGGATATCGTTGGTACTCATGAAGCTATGAGAGTCAGAAATGCTACAAGGCTCTAGGTTTGGTGCCTCAGGAAGTCTTCCTGGCGTGAACATTTCTGATCACTTGAAGGTTTCAGAATGACCCAGACATCAGCATGTGTGACGCTGTCCTGGTGCAGCGTGAGTTCCTCTCCCATCTTTCAGCTCTTATGGTGCTTTCGTCCGCTGCTCTGTGACATCAGCTTCCTTTAGCGAATGAAAGCGCTGATCGTATCTCTCCGGAGCAAAGTGCAGGACAAACATTTCACATTCTGCTGCATAATCGAGCGACGCCCCCGGGTTTCCCAGCTCGGTTTGGCCCGACAGCCCGGCAGCTGGAGCGCTCTCCTGGTTCTCCTCAGTGCTCCCGTTCCCACTCCTCCTTCCAGCCCCGTCTGTGTGTTTGTGTTTCCATGTTGCCTCGCTCTCGGATTGCTCAATAAGCAGAGAGTCTGTTTTCATTCTTCTCTCCTCACGTTTTGTCCCGTAAGGTTGTTCTGACATTAGCAGCTCGTTCTGCTCTCAGCCCCCTAAAATACAGTTTTATCGCCTTTTATCAGTTCTAGGAGGAACACACGGAACGCTTCCCCCAGTCGGAAACATCCCTCAGATTAAAATGTGTGCGTGCAGCATCAGAAATGAAGGGGCTAATAAAGGGGGGAGGCGGGGGGAGATGTTTGTCCATGTTGGACGCAGACGAGTTGTTTTCTTGCTGTTGGTTTGGAGCTGATGAGTTTCAATGAGGAAGCTCCTGAAAGTTTCTGATGGCTGGAGCTGCCGACACCATTCCTGCAGATTAGCATCAGTCACGTGTTTATTCCGATTTTCTTTGACGTGTTTCTGTAATTTAGTGAAGATCGTTCCTGTAACCAGTGATTACAGACCCTCCTCCTTTGTAACTCCTGCAGATTTCCGAAATGTTTGCTTGTTTCTGAAGTCACTGTAATTTATCCACCGCTGCGCTGCTTTGGCGCGGGTCGGCGGCTGCAGGACCACGTTAGGAAGCGTGTTAGTGTGCAGAGCTGAACTCTGAACTCTGTCCAGAGTTTCGGCTGAAGAAACGAGGTGAAAACAGCTGTCGTGCTGCAGAATTTTGCCCTCGAGCTGCACCTTTGTGTGAGGATGTGACTCCATGGGGGAACTCTGAATCCCAACAGGCAGGATCAGGAATTAGTCTGATTCCCCACCCTGTCTAAATAATTAATTTAGGGACATGACACAGTCTATTTCCTGGTGATTAACTCGGGAAACATCTGATGTGAGGAATTCAAAATAAAAACGTGCTGTTGCGCTCTGCGCCCGAACCTCTGATAACTAACCCGATGGAGGCTCAGGTGCCGGCTGACCGGTTGACAGTTGGCTCAGATGAAGGCTCGTTAAAGACTGCAGCTGGTCCCGTTATCTGCAGCAGCCTCTTTTAAAGGCCGGTTCCTGTCTGAGATTCATGCAGCACGAACTCGTCCAACAGCTGCAGCTCCTCAGACGCTCCGATCCAGGAAGCTCGAGCAACTTCTCCCCGAACCGCCGCTGGAACATTTGTTTGCCATCAATCATCCGCAGCTCCGTGCCAGTGTGCGGGCCTCACCCAGGACATGTGTTTTCTTTAGGAGGAATGCTGCTTGGCGTTAGGAAGTCCTCCGGGAATCACAGACATTCAGCCTGGAAACAAACAGCCTGTCGGGAGGCAGACGTGACCGAGCAGAGATCCGACTAATGATTATTTTAAGGCTTCAGTTTAGGCTGGAGTTTGCAGCTCCGTCCGTCCACAATCAAACCTGCTCCACACATTCAGCAGAAATCTGCACTCAGGTGTTTTGTCAGTGACTCTGCTGAATGACGTCACAGCCGAGTTCACCTTTGACCTTTTGGGTAGAAATGTCATTTTGTCCATTTCAGCTATGACCAAAAATAGGCTTTGTGAGATCACACCGAGTCCAAGTGGGAAAGATTCCCAGAAAGTGCTGAAGACGAACGGCTTTCCGGGATTTCATCCAGACGAGCCGTGAAGCCCAGAAGCTGTGAGCGCCCGCGAGCTTTTCATCCGCAGTGAGTGATCGGACCCATCGCCATTAGCAGACGGGGGGCGGGGTCAAACGTCTTATAGATAATTCAAACGTTCTCCACGTGAGGACCAAAGCTGAGTGAATGAGGTCAGCAGCAGGTTTATAGTGTGATAAACTGAAGACTCAGCTGAGTACCTGCCTTACTCATAAACCCAACAGTAGAACACAGTTCAATACTTTAAGCCCACATGAAGCGGGTGGGTCCAGCAGAGAGATCATCTCTGCAGGCTCACTCACAAACAGTTAGGGGTGAAAACACGTGTGCCAGCAGCTCTCTGCTGTGTTTCAGCACCGTGATGGTTGGCTGGTCATCAGCCTGTTAAGGTGGACGCTCTCAGCTGCTGGTTATTTCCCGCTCAGAGATGACAGACAGCAGGAATGTCACAGAGCGACAAACAGCCGTCTGACGCCTCCGACGGGCCGCCGCCCCACAAAGATCCTGGCTTTGGTATAAATAGCTCGATGCCGGCGAGACAAATAAGGAAGTTTAGAGCTGAGCTGCAGGGCTAAATCAGTTCATTTACACGCAGAGGAAGCGTGAGACTCGGAAGGAAGTAACGTAAAAATGCATTTCCAAAGACCCGATCGCTTTCTCCTAAACTGGGATGGTAACACGGTGTCTTACAGGAAGCCAGCGTACTGCACAGCTGAGCTAAAACTTGCACATCAGCATTTAAGTGAGTGTTGTCTGATATGCACCCCTCCACAGGTCACATCAGTGACACAGATTTACATAGACGTTCATTCTGGATTGAGGTGGAACCACCAACCTGCCTGAGAACCACCAACCTGCCTGAGAACCACCTCAGACGTTCTCCATGTGAAGCTTTTGGAAAACTGTGAGGACTTTCAAAACTAAAGCTGTGACCTTAGGATTCCCTCAAAGGGCAACATCTGCTTTCAAAGCTGCAGTTCCTCTGCCGTCCAGCAGAGGCGCCACAGCGAGTCAGTACGATGTTAACCCCCCCAAACAGCTGGCTTACGCTGTTGGTGCCTTTTGGAGGATTTTAATACAATTACAGTGATCCCTCGCCTATCGCAGGGGCTACGTTCCAGAGACCCCCTCAATGGGTGAAAATCTGCCAAGTAGTGGCATTATTTATATATTTAAGGCTTTGTAAACCCTTCCCACACTCCTACAAACCTTTCCCACTCTCTTACTACAACTTGAGTGATGAAGATGGTGAATTATTTAGCTGTGCAGTGCTGATGGTGATGATGAGAGCATTACAGCTCTTCTGAAGGCAGCGCTCCATCAGAGCTCCATCAGGTGGTGCAGTGTCTCCGTAACTTCTATTTCCGCTAAAGGCGTAGCTGACCTCTTCGTCCGAGTGATGACCATAGTTATGGGGAGTTGTATAAATATCTAAGAACTCCACATACAGAATTAGATATATATTTTAAATCCATGATACAGTGAAGCTGCAATAAGTGAACCGCGATATAGCGAAGGACCACCGTATGTGACCAATGATATGGTGACTCCACAGAGTCGGGATTTACAGTTGCCTAACGAGCAACAGATCCCCAGTTTGATCCCGGGAGGAGACGCCCCCCGTGGGGTTCCATCAGGATGAGCCTCCATCATCAAACAGGTGGAGCTACCCGCTGTGGTGATGTAAATTAGAGCGCAGTAACTGACCAATAACATGGCTGCTGTGTGGTTAACGGCACTAAAAGACCGTCCGAGACGTTTTGGGCAGTGAAGTTCTAGGATTTTATTCAGGTGGTAGCTGATAACTCGGCCCTCCAGCATTTGACCCAAATATGGCCACTAATGGCTCTGAAACATGGAGGAGGCTCCAACCTCCATAAGAACAAGGCAGGACTTCCATCATCAGGGTGGTGCTGCTCGTGCACATGATGCAGGTTAACTGTACTATCAGGCTACACGCGTATCAATAACAGAGCAGTCTGTGAGGGTCCTCGTGCACGGGGATGGACTGGTTCTTATACTCTGCCCACCCGTCCACACTAACACTTTGCCCACTCATTCACACTCGGAGAGGGGAAACTTTAGCAGGCCGACTGGAGCAGCCAGGGAATCGAACACCAACCTTCTGATTAGTAGGTGACCTGCTCTACGTCCTGAGCTGCAGCCACCCTCGTGATCAGGTCAACTTCCTGCTGCATGAGTCACAGCCTGCGGCCGAAGCCTGTTCCACATTCCCAGCACTTGCCAGACGTGTGCGAAGTCACAGGAGGAGGCGGACGGTTTCCTGAGTGGGCAGATGAATGCCGAGCACGCCTGACCTGAACACGGAGGAAGACGGTCCTACGTGCAGGTTCTTCTTCTCGGGGATGTTGCATGGCTGCAGAAACATGAAGTGGAAGGGATAAATCGAAGCAGCGTGTTTGACAGAGGGCCAGCAGGCTGCAGATATCTGAGCAGTTTCCTCCTGGGATTGGAGGTCAGAACATTTTCTGGAGAGCTGTTGGGAAAGCTGGGATTTATTTCTCATGTTCAGACGCAGCCCCGGTGTTCCCGTTACACTCGGTCACACTTTCCACTCGAGCTGCTTGTTTGTCTTCAGCTGTGCCGAGTAAAACCTTCGGGCCCAATAAGCTTCCCCCTGAACAAAGCTATCGCCGGCTTTCCCACGAGCTGGGATGAGGAGTATTTATCCTCCGAAACTCAACAGGTGTCCTCGAGTAATTCCCTCCATCTGGATGTTGCATCATAACGCCAAGAAAATAAATTCATCTCTGTGAACGTGTCAGTGTGAGGCCTGGCTTTGGTCTTTCCCACAGCTCTGAGCTGCTGCTGTGTTTGCAGGCCTCCAAACTGAGGACGTCTCACATGGTTAAACTGGGGGACATATTCATGCTCCCTTCAAGATTTGATAACTTTGACTTTTTCCCAGAAAAGAGCCGTTTTTCCTCAGATGCTGAGGATCAGGCCGTGCTACCAGCATTACTGCACAGGATCGCAGGAGGCACATCTCCAATCGTTTGCATCATAAACAAGTCAAAGTGTTTGTTCCTGACAACTTTGTGAGCTGTGCTGATTAAAACGTTTCCTGATTGGCATCTTTGCCATAAAGTAAACAGGATGAGATCTTGTCTGACGGCCTCGGACGAGTCGATTAATCTGTATTACTGAAAGAATAATTATTGATTTCAGGTCCAAACGCTGCAGCGGTTCTCACAACGAGCCTTTGGATAAAACTCTTCATCTCACTTTGAGCTCCAAAATTTCTCACTGTGTTTGGTGTCTTCTTAATGAATAAAATGATCATGAAAACTATAGTGTGTCCCGGTTTGTAATCATTAACGTTGTGTGTTATGAATCGTACTAATGTGGAGGAGGAGGACTCTTTAATTTGATGTTGGGCCCCTCAGTTAAAGGGCACATATCATGCTTTTAAATCCTTTTCATATGTAAATCATTCACTTGTGGTCTGTATAAAGCAGAGCTCCAATGCTTTGGTCTGAATCCTCGTTATTGGAGCTCCGCCCCTCTGTTACACCTGTTCTGAGGCTCGTCTTAGAGCAGCTGGTTTTGGTCTCTTTAAATGTGAATGAGACATTTCAGGCCCCGCCCCCCCCTCCAGGTCGCAGAGCCTTTCACTCCACCCCGTTCGGCCATTTTTGTAGTTTGATAGCAGCGATACGATTAGCTACCGGCAGAGACACAAGGAGGACTTTCCCACTGATGTGAGTGCATTTCAGAGGAAAATAAAATGTAACCAGGCACTTCAAAGAGGCTCTGATGCCGGGGGGGTGGGGGGGGGATGTAAGGAATCGTGTGGGTTAATTCACCCAACAACTGAACATTTTGACTTGTCTGTGTGCAACTTCTGCATAACTGAACTGGACTACAAAATCACTGCGAGGGAAAAGAAATGGAGGATTCATGAAATTGGTTAGCTGGAAGTCCACGACCTTGTTTAACAGCTCCACAGCAAATACTGTGACACTGTAACAGATAAGAAAGCATAACAGAGAACAGAGAAAACTGAACAGATTGAAAATTATGACCCAAAAAGAATATAAAGATATCTACGCAGCACCGGGACAGAATACATTTACATTTCCTGCACTGCTGCACACTCACAGTACACAACAACATGTATTTAAGGGATTAAAAAGTGGATTTTGCATGATGTGTCTCCTGTAAAGGGTCCCTGTGTGGAGCAGTGAACACTTTGGGGGTGCAGGACAGTGGTACCGGCCTGATTTGTGGCAGTCAGCATGTACCGATGGCGGCGGGTGATGCCTCAGTTGCCGTGCAGGCGCTGGTTACTGTAGAGCTGAGTGCAGGCCTGAGCCTGCCCGGTATTAGAAACACGGCTGTGATTGGTCAGGTGGAAATCTGTTTGGACCCTGGGGGGTTCCTTAAAAACCATCAGCGCGCTCCCCCCACCCTGAATAAACCCGTCCATATCCGACAGGTGAAGCTCCTGTTTGCATTGATGTGTCTAATGTGCATCTATGTCATGTCTGTTGCAGGACTGGGTGACGGCCACCGACATCAGAGTGACCCTGAACAGGCTCAACACATTCGGAGACGAGGTCTTCAATGACCCTAAGGTCCTCAAGTCCTACTACTACGCCATCTCGGACTTCGCGGTGGGAGGAAGGTAAAGATTGAGTGCGGGCACATTCAGACCCGTTGTTCAGCTTCTGCACGCTGAGCTGAGGTCCCACAGCGAAGACTTACGGCTCCGTTAGAGGAGTCGGCTCTGAGCGGCCCGAGGCTGCGGAAACCTGCTCGGACAGAGCCCGACTGGACGAGTGCGCTCAGGTCCTGATGTGTCCCTGTGTGGTCTGCTTCCCTGTGGACAGGCGTTACACGAGCGTTAGACGGAGCACAGCTCTGCAGCCATAATCTGTTTGAAATGTGGAGTACGTTTCCCTTACACAGCCAGCATTCCTGAAATTCCTGGCCGGCAGTGCTGGATTACAGGGAAACCAGAACGGGGCGGTCCGACAGCCGTGACGGATGGAAGAAAAGGGCCGAGCACCTGGAGGATTTAACCTTTCCTTCTGCTGCTTCCCCCAGATCTACCCGAGCGTGCTCACCTGGCAGCCCTGTGGTCAGATTTATCTGCACTTTATTGTATCAACACTTTCTATTGTGCAGCTCTGCCGAGTGAGTCATTAATGCAAACACACTGAGCTCAGCGACGCTGCTTTGAACTCCTTGAACTCCTGCAGCAGCTTGAAGCAGGCGGTGACTGAAGGCTGAAGATCGGACCTGGATTTTTCCTGTTTGTTCAGCTTTTTCCCGGCACACAGCTTAGTGTGCGTGCTGTGTGCAGCATTTTCTCTGGTGTGTTTTATTGAATCTACGAATCATTTCTGTCATGCTAGCTCCAAACTTCCACCTCCTGTCCTGCCTCACCTGTGCAGACTCTGCCTCACCTGTGCGGACTCTGCCTCACCTGTGCGGACACGGCTGCAGACACTCGCTCTGCTGACCTCCACCTGGATATTCATCACTCCATCAGACCTGCTGCCACTGATGTTCAGCCCAGTTCTTGTGAAATGTGGCAGACCTCAGCCTTTCCTCCCTGTTTCCCTCCTTAAGCACGGCTTCCTGACAGCCGCCCTTCCACTGACACATTTCTGATGAGGCTTCAGTGAACAGCAGGTGGATCAACAGTTTCCTCAGAACATCACCATAAATGGGAGTGATGTGTTTGTTACTCGCAGCCCGTCACAAAGAGCCCAAAGATGCAATTAGATCTGGTTCTTTGCTGAGTTGTCTGTTATGTGCAGACACAGGCTCAGGTTCAGCCCCTGAGTTAGGAGCATTTTCTGCTTGAATGATTCATAGGTCAGAGTTCAGAGGCTTAACAAACAAAAGGACGTTCCTCTGAACACGGTCAGGTACGAGGACTGGACTGACCGTGAGGGGAAGAGCAGCCAGAGTCCAAAGAAGACCTTCAGAAAACCTGCAGAGTTAACGAAGTCTGGCTCCTCTGAAGCAACATGGACAGAAATGGGAGGTGGCTCAAGACTTTTGCACAGTACTGTAGCTGCAAATAGCCAAGTTGAATGAAAGCTGAGGCTGCTGCACTGACTCAGTGTGACGCTGACAGACGCTGCTGCTCTCGAGGCCTTCGCAGTCGCTGAGGGAAAAGAAAGGACGTCTTGTCCTTGGGAGCGTCTCTGCGTCAGTAGATAGCGGCGTATCTCATCTCCACATTCCTCAGTGCTGCTCGTGAGACACACACTGAATGTTTGTCTGTGCGCTGGTTTGTGAGTACTTCATTCTGTTTAGTGTTTCTGCAGAGCTGCACCAAAAGGGCTCAGCGTGCATGTTTGCCTTCCTGCAGCAGAAGCTCACTGAACCGAGAAGTCTGCACATTTACAGTATTAAACCCGCTGCAAACACTGACTCATGGGCTGCGAGTCTGCAGCTGTGCAGCTCTGTGCTGAGCATCGGTCGCTCTGAAACCTCTTCCTTCCCGCCCTCAGATTTTCCAGCAGCTCGCTGCCAAAAACACCTGAGACAATAGCCAAAGGTGGCTGCTGAGCGAGTCCCATCCTGTTGTGGAGGAGGCGGGAGGCTGTGCTCCCTCAGGAGCTTTAACCAAACCTTCGCTCGGAGCTGCCGAGCGGAAAAACCTCATCAGAAGAAACGATGACGACAACAAACTGTCACACGATGTCCTGTGAATAAAGAGCTCAGTGATAATGACGTTATATGGAAGCTCTTTGTGGGTCCATGTGTGACAGGTGTGTTTCTGTGCTGTCAGGTGTAAGTGTAACGGCCACGCCAGCGAGTGCGTGAGGAGCGGCGGAGGACGGCTGGTGTGTAACTGCAAGCACAACACCGAAGGCGACGACTGCCAAGCGTGCAAACCGTTCTTCAACGACCGGCCCTGGAGGAGAGCGACGGCCGACAGCGCCAACGAGTGTCTGCGTAAGTCTGCCGCCGCACCGCGTCGCACACCTGTACGCGTGACACACCTGTACGCATCGCACGCCTGTACGCATCGCACACCTGTACGCGTGACACACCTGTACGCATCGCCCACCTGTACGCATCGCCCACCTGTACGCGTCGCACACCTGTACGCGTCGCACACCTGTACGCGTCACGCACACCTGTACGCGTCACGCACACCTGTACGCGTCACGCACACCTGTACGCGTCACGCACACCTCAACCCCGTCACACACCACTACAGCATCACACCTGTACCCACGTCACACTTCTAACCCGTCACACCTGTACAGCCTATCTCAGAAGTCTTTGACATCCATACGTCCGCAGCAGGTCCCTGAGGTCATGTGATCGGGCCGCTGGCTGAAAGCTGAAGGAGGCTTTGGCCCAGTGAGCTTCAGATCTGTGGGCTCAGTGATTTCATGAAGCAGCTAAAAGCGCACGTCTTAAACGTTGTGTTGTGAGGCAGTGTGTGATGTTAACCTGGAAAGGTGCTATAAAATCAAGTGTTATTACTGTGTCTCCGCCTCTCAGCCTGCGACTGTAACGGGAAGAGTGCCGAGTGTTACTTCGACGCCGAGCTGTACCGGGCCACCGGTCACGGCGGTCACTGCAGGAACTGCGCCGACAACACGGACGGCCCCAACTGCGAGCGATGCCTCGACAACTACTACAGAGACCCGAGCGGCAGCCGCTGCCTGCCCTGCCTCTGCAGCGCCATCGGTGAGTGGCGGCACTAAAGTGAGGACTGCTGGGTTTGTGTGTTTGTGTGTTTGTGCACAGAGGAACAAAAAGCTCCCCGAAGGCTGCAAGTGGCCCTTCAGCTCGGATTAATGTGTCAGTTTCCCACGGGCGCTTGAACTCACCATGAATGCACAGCGATGAGCTCACATTTACATTTCCACTTGATCACAACACACTCAGACACACAAGTGTGTGAATGTTTGGAGCAGGCAGATTGAAACGTGCAGTCAGACTCGGAGGGACAGAGCTGTGTTGTTGCTGTGTGTGTGTGTCCTTTGTGTCTTTGGCTCAAATGTGTTCCTTTGGGGAGATTTGTGATTGTTGTGTATTTTTTCTCTTTGAAGTCTTTTTGTTTCCATCTGTTACTGATTTTTGTGTGTTTTTATTGTTGTTGTTTTGCTTTTTGTGGTTGTTTTGCATGTTTCCTTTTTTATTTTGTGTCTGTAGTTATGATTGTGTGTATCTGGTGTCTGCCATTTTCAGTCTCTGTAAGCCCCCCCTCAGCACAGTGTGTTCGTCCTTCACAGAAGATCGAATTATTTATGTGATTTGGGAAGTTCCTGCTCGTAAGGCCGGGAACGCCTCGGCCGCTCGTCCTGCATTTGCAGAGAACTAAGGACGAACGTGTCCCTCAGAGCAGCAGGAGAAGGTTTGAAGATCAGGCGTGAAGATGTTTGAGTGAAGTGAAAAGATGTGAAACCGCAGGAATGGACCCTGCGGTTTGCAGCACTTTATAACGGAGCGCAGCAGGAAACTGCTGCCTAATGCGAAGCAGCTGCTCCACCCACTCTGTGCTGCAACAGGTCGATTAATGGAGCTGATTGTTTGCACGTGGTTGGAGGCTAATGTGTGTGTGTGTGTGTGTGTGTGTGTTTGCAGGCTCCATGTCCCCTCAGTGTGACGACAGAGGCATGTGTGCGTGTAAACCCGGAGTGACCGGAGAGAAGTGCGACCGCTGCCAGCCGGGACACCACAGCCTGACGGAGGCCGGCTGCAGGTACGGAGCGACGCCCCGCCCCAGCAGGGGGCAGCAGAATCCAGAGGCTCAGCTTCATCACCTGCTGGGTGCACGGCTCTCTCACACGTTGACTTTCTGCTGCAGCTTCTCAGACCTTGTTTTCCAGCTTTATATTAAACTGCATATTTGTGTTTTGGGCAGAGCGGCGCTCATAGAGCCGCCCGGGCGACCCGGGTTAGGGTTAACCTTTAACCCATTTAAAACTACAGCAGACATTTTTACATTCCAGGTCTCCAAAAACAGCAAAACCCACATAAACAGCACCACCCACCTGAAAAACAAAAGATTACAGTAATGTTAAACATGTGATTAAAAATAAAATCATAAAAAAGGTGAGAGGACGGCCTGAAGGCTGAAGCAGCTGAGCTTTGACCCAGACTGAACTGAGTACCTGCAGAGGTCCAGCTGAAGCTGTGAGGAGCTGTTTCTCTGTCGGGCCGGGCTCTGCTATAGTACAGAGAAGTCGGTCATGTCTGCAGCTCAAATCTCCAGAACGATCCAGAGCTGCAGGCTGGTTATGGGGCGAACTGTCCCTTTAAAGAGCAGCAGGTGCATGGCAGGTTTCCTCTCTGGGTTTGTAGAAAGGAAATGAGAAATGTTCTCCTACATCAGAGGTGTTAAACTCAGTCTCCTGAAGGCCCAGCAGAGATAAATGTGAACTTTGACCCACGAGGAAATGAGATCATGCAACGGGTCAGAACATAAAGGCCTCATTGCATGAGCTGAGCGGCGTGTGTGCTGTGAGCGCCCTCTGCTGGTGAGGTGGCGTGTCCTTCAGACCGAGCTCATGAATCTCTCTCTCTCTCTGCCAGGCCGTGCTCTTGCTCGCCCTCAGGCAGCACTCAGGAGTGTGATGTCAGCACGGGTCAGTGCCGCTGCAAAGCCCACGTGGAGGGCTTCAACTGTGACAGGTGACAGCGCTGTCCTAAACACATGTTCTAATAACCCACAGCCTGACCTCTGACCTCAGAAGGGATGTAAACCTCCGGTGTGTTCTTGTGTCCTTCAGGTGTAAACTGGGTTACTTTAACCTGGACGAGAACAACCCTCAGGGCTGCACCCCCTGCTTCTGCTTCCAGCACTCGTCGGTGTGCGAGAGCGCCGACGGCTTCAGCGTCCACACCGTCACATCCGGCTTCGCCAGAGGTAACACTGCCTGCAGGCCGCGCTCAGGGCAGAGGTGACCCACCTGTACATGCTCTAATGTGAGTGTGTGTGTGTGTGTGTGTGTGTGTGTGTGTGTTAGATGAAGAGCAGTGGACCGGTCAGCATCGTGATGGAGCCAGCAGCTTGGTGCAGTGGTCACCCAGCAGACAGGAGATCTCCCTCATCTCAGACGACTACTTCCCCATTTACTTCATGGCACCAGGTACACACATGTACTCTCACACACACACACATTTACACATAGACCCACACACTCATGGAAAAACACACACCCCTGTGTCAGTAGTGGGCACAGCCTAACAAACATGAACAGAGGAGGCAGCTAAATGTTGTGTTTGTGTTATCACACCTGTGCTGTTTCCTTTATTTATGACCTGAGCCGTGTTATCCAATGGGTACAGAGCCAGGGGTCCACACACAGGTGAAGGCCCGCCCCCGAGGCAAGAAACAAAACAAAATGGGCAACAAAAAAAGAGGAGAATTTAAATTGTGGTCTTGACCAACATAAATGACTGAGGTGGGAGAATACAGCACCTGTGTCACACCTGTCTGTTTCCCCCTGAGCTGCCACAGCTGGCCGAGCGGCGATGCTGCAGGACTGAGAGGGAGGCGACCCGAAATCAAACATTAGAGCCGCAGGTTCAGTGGGCCCAGCTGAAAGCTGTTCTGTATGTTCAGTGTGTAATTCCGGATGAAGGGCGAGCGTTTGGGAACGGCGTGGATTCTGTGGGGAAGCGCGCTCGTGTCCGTCCAGCTGTTCGTGACTCTGACTCCTCCCATTTTTCCCATCACAGAGAAGTTTTTGGGGAACCAGATCTTGAGTTACGGACAGAACCTGAGCCTGAACTTCCGAGTGGACCGCAGGGACAGCCGCCTGTCGGCCGAGGATCTGGTGCTGGAGGGGGCGGACCTTCGGGTGGCTGTCCCCCTCATCGCCCAGGGCAACTCCTACCCCAACGAGAACATGCAGACATACGTGTTCAGGTGAGGCGCGGGATTATACGGGCCGGTTTAGGACAGATGATCTGTGTGATACGTTTGTTCTCAGTGTTAATCTGGATTATAATCTGTACATTCAGCTCATAATCTCAACATATGGGTTGAGATTGAGAAGTACATTTAATGTTTCTGTGAATATGCAGGTAAGGCCCGCTGTAATCCTTTAACTGGGATCAAATGATCTGGATTCTTTACACAAGGTTTTAAATCCCGGCAATTTTTCATCTGTAATAACGTCAAATTTTGATTGAAGATAATCTGTTAACTTTACATTGAGTTGGATTATTTTCTGTTAATCTGGATTAAATTGGACAGATGTTTGTTCATAATCTCTGCATCTAGCTTTAAATCCCCGCGATATTAATGAGATAAAAACATCTAAAGAAGTTTTAAATCATGAATTATGCCGATTATTTGATCTGATGATTATAATCTGACAGATTTTTAGTTGTTGCTGTTGCTTTGATCATCGTATTGATCTGGATTTCATGTCTTATGTTTGGTGTGGATTAAACTGCACGTCTGTAATCCTAATCTGCTGCTGCTGCAGGCTCCATGACAGCACAGATTACCCCTGGAGGCCGACCGTCAGCCACGCAGACTTCTACAAACTTCTCCACAACCTGACGGCCATCAAGATCCGCGGCACCTACAGCGACAGGAGTACGCGCACACACGCTGACACACACACACACACTCATCATTTAGCATCGTTTACCAACCCCGTGCTCTCTGCAGGTGCTGGTTACCTGGATAACGTCTCTCTGGTGACGGCGAGGCGGGGAGCAGGTGCCCCGGCCCACTGGGTGGAGCAGTGCACGTGTCCTCAGGGTTACCAGGGTCAGCACTGTGAGCGGTGCACTGTGGGATACCGGCGCGCCCACCCGGAGCTCGGAGCCTTCAGCACCTGTGAGCTGTGCAACTGTAACAGCCACAGCGAGGCCTGCGACCCGAGCACAGGTAATGCCGCCTCACCGGATCATGGACGGGCTCAGTGCCCGGTCTGCTGTTCCTCAGAGCTGATTGGCTGCTTTGCTGGCTGTTTTCTGTCCTCCAGGAGCCTGCGACTGCCAGCACAACACGGCCGGTCTGAGCTGCGAGCGCTGCAAGGACGGATTTTACGGTGACGCCACCCAGGGAACGTCAGGTGACTGTCAGCCGTGCCCCTGCCCGGCTGGAGCCACCTGTGCTGTGGTCCCAAGAACCAGAGAGGTGGTGTGCACCAACTGTCCCGCTGGGACCACAGGTACACTCAGCTAATGCTGCTTGGTTAGCACAGACTGTATCATCACAGACACGCACCTGCTAATGAAATGTAAAAAATCCCAGAATCTCACTCAGCAAACTGGAGCTCCGCCTTCTTGGACAGTCTGTTAGTCCAATGAAGCTAGCAGACAGCTAGCAGCTACAGCCGCCTGTGTCACCATCCGCCTGTCAGTCAGAGAGGCCACGCCCCTAATCATGCAAACTTTCCGCAGGCCGGAAACTAAGGGTGTGCGATATACATCGTCTACGATAATATCTTAATTGCCGTGCTAACGATGTGCGAGCTGATGTTATCGAGTATGCTAATGAGGAAAAAAACAACAACAAACGCCTCGGCTCCGCGCGTTCACTACTTCCTGCTTTAGTACAGGCTGCTGCGCGTGCACATTGAGAGCGCCCATACTGTGTGCTAGCATAGCTGCCTGAACAACACACCTAAAGCTGGAAATGAGTGAACACGCTGAGACATCGCCAGCAGTCTGCCGCCTTAGGTTTAATTCCTCGTGAGGAGCTGGTTTGGATTTGAAAAGACTGACATTGATCGAAGACGGCAGTTTGCAGACTTTGTAAGAAAGCGGAGAGCTCGACAGCTAACCTTTATACGGATACACCTTAATAAAATGGGAATAACTTCATAATAACTAAGTTTCTCTTTGTTTACAGCCATTGACATGTTGCAGAGGTTAACACGTGAGGAGCGGATAGAAATTGTGTTGATGTCTGGTGAACGCAGTAACCGGGTCATTGCAGCAG
>JAVDPK010007099.1:0-18693 GCA_034780415.1 Cichlasoma orientale
GTTGGATCAGGAACACATCTAAAACCTGCAGGACACCGGCCCTCGAGGCCTGGAGTTGTCCATCCCTGATTTAGATGAACATCAAAAAGCTAAAACCCACCCCTACCTGAAACCTTATTGGCTAGTTCCTCAATGGAGGCTGATTGGTCTAAACCAGAAACATTTTAAAAAATGGACATTGCTGATTTACAAGCAGTTAACTAATGAGTGAATTATTTCACAGTGAGAGCCACCTCTCCTCATCACATCTGTTTTTTAAACCAAGATGGCAACAGCAGAAATGTTAATCTCAAGGCTTCAAAATGGGACTTCAGAAACCAATGTATGATGTCACAGTAGCTGTATCCACCATAACCACAAAGCTGATAAAAGGCTAGTGATCAGGATCAGGATCACGCTGCAATGATGGCATGAATCAGATAGCTTTCACCCATATTTTGGACTTCTTTCGGGCTGTACATCCTCAGCTTGGGTGCTTGACATCCCTCTCAGCCAATCTAGATTCTTTGTGCCTAGATTAAAGTAGCTTTCATATACTTTTAGCTACTTTTTTGGCCAAAAAACCCCAATTCTATCTATGGATAGCACCACTTTACGATCCAAGGTCTTTCTCGCCTGCAAGAACTCCAGGAGAGCTGCAGTCCTCAGGAAGTCTGTGTGAGAGGAAACGCATCTATTATCTTTAACTTATAATTCATGTTAATTATCACAGAATCTCTAAATCTCAAAAGGGGTAGCATTAATTTTCACTCTCTACTTGGTTAGGAAAAGAGCATGGTTAGGTTTGGTAACACTGTTCACATTTTTTTAGGTTACCATTTTTTAGGTTTTTTTTTTTTGGTTACCAGAGTAATTATACATACACAGATTAGCATCACCTCCTTAATCGGGGTTACTTTCTGTTCACAGGAAATTCTAAAGCAAATGAAGCAGAATAAAAAGATAAACTTAGTGCTTGCAGAGACAACTCAAGGGACGTGACTCCTCACTGTCTTTCTGATTTGCTCTCCTCTCTATTAACTCACCTCAAAAGCCGTCTTAGATTCACACTTCCTGCTGTGTAATCTACTTCCCAGGTAATGATCGGGTTCACAAATGCCTTTTTGAGGGCTTCATAAGCAGCACTTTTTGATAAAGGCTCTTAAAGCTTCCAGTACATATGAACTCTTTGACTCCTGGGGATCTATAATTCTATTGATTGTCTTGTTTCACTGATGGCTATGATAAGGTAGAGGAAAACAGAGAGGCAGAGGGCAGAGAGGTGCGAGCTCGAAAAGGTAGGAGACGAAACTGAGAGGGAAAGAGAAGAAGAAAGGCAAGAGATTATACAGCAGGAGTAAGTGAGTGAGTCATAAAGACGTATAAAGAAGTGCTGAAGAGGAGCAGGGGAAGAGGGAAGGTCAGAGTTTCTTTGAAGCGGTATGAATCCCAGAGGAGTGTAAAAGCTTTGTTTTTTTAATGGGGGGATTGTTTCACTGTTGGGTTTCATTTAGTTCTCGTTGTTAGACATTTTTTAAACATCTAAAAGGACGTGTAATCAAATCTGCATTAACAAGAATGAAACTAAGCAAAACTGTCTTCTGGTATTTAAGGAGACGTCGCAGAGAAAAGAGCTGTTGATACAGCAGCAATGCAATTAATGCCTATTGTACAACTCGGTGTCCCGCTGTCAAAGGTTGATTTTAAAGTCTACTGTATGTAATCTGAAGGTTTGCTTTGAGTGACTGGTCCAACATTGCAGACGTTCACTCTTTGCATTACAGCACCACTCAAAAGCTTGGACACACTCACGCATTGGTTAAATGTGTCCAAACGTTTGACCGGTACTGTATGTCTTATTACCGCGGCAGTTCAAGCTGAGCGCTCTCATCAGTCTTATTTCTGGTAAGTATCTAGGAGTAAGGGTTAGACACCATGTTTCGTCTTTCTCTTTACCTTACAATATAAAGCACCTCGAGATGACTGTTGCACTATATAAATACAACTGAATTGAGTTCCAGCAGTTCCGGGTAGCTCCTCACAGTAAGCAGCCTCTGATCCAGGTCAGAAAAGTCTGAAAATGTTGGTGCTTGTGGAAAGTTTGAACGCTGTGCTGGCTGTTAATGTGAAAATTCTGGGAAGTCTCCTATTGTCCAGTTGGCAGAGAGAACCTTTAGAAAGACAGATCTCTCAAACTGTTTGATGCGCTCTTGTCACTGCTGCAGTCATGCAGATAAATGCTGTCTCTCTTTTGACCTGCTGTGAAGATCAATATTGACTGATTGGGCTGCTGTTATGTCCAGTCTAGCAGTGAAAGCTGCTTGGTCTTTCTGTTTCACACATCAGGTGGTCTTGTCAGAAAGAACCTGACTCTCTCAGTCAATGACAAAATGTTCATGTTCAGGGAGATTTTAGATGGAATCAACTCGATCTGTTTCAGCGTCTTCAAAAAAAGGCCTATCATGCTGTGAACATGTCTGAATCTCTTTATGCTCCATTCCATCCATTGTGGTTCGTCTTTACTGTGTCCTTTATTTGAAGAGTCATTTGACCAAGACGTGCAGCTGTCTTCAGCCACTTCAGTCTACTTTCTTTTACACCCGGCCTCTTTGTCAACTGTCACAAATGATACAAGCCTCCTTCTAGGCATCCTTTTTGATCCCACCACAGAAACCCATCATACCCCACACACCAAACCTTTATGTCATCTCACTCAATGGATGGATGGATGGATGGATAGATGGAATTATGGAATTGGATGGAACTATGGAATTGGATGATTCAGATATAAGGAATTTAGACACATTTGACAGTTTGATACGTGGACAGCCTGAAGCCTTAATGGATTTAGTCTGTGAGTCTGTGGCTGAGGATGCTGGATTGAGCCAATAATTGCTAATATGCAGATGAAGTTACGGTCAGATGATGGTAATGATTTTAACATTGCATTTAGTCTCTGCTGATAGTTGCTAGGTGAAACTGGTCACAGAGAGGTACACTATATTGCCAAAAGTATCCCCTCACCCTTCCAAATCATTGAATTCAGTGTTCCAGTCACTTCCATGGCCACAGGTGTATAGACCAAGCGCCTAGGCATGCAGACTGCTTCTACAAACACTAGTGAAAGAATGGGTCGCTCTCAGGAGCTCAGTGAATTCCAGCGTGGTACCGTGATAGGATGATACCTGTGCAACAAGTCCAGTCGTGAAATTTCCTCACTGTTAAATATTCCACAGTCAGCGACATTTGGCAAGTGCTGACTTATCTGCAAACACTCACCAAGTGCTCACTGAGCCATAGACAAACCGTTGCAGTATTTCACAAACTGGAGATGGAGAAAGTTTGCTTTCACAGTAAGAGTTAACCTGCAACCAACACATTTCAAAAGGTGCATGTTTTACTTTGAAATGTTTTCCATTTCCAGTTTGCATCACAGCGTCACTACCGATCAGTGAGAATTTAACAAGTGTTCATAGACAAGTCAACATAGGCAACTGCTGTGGCTCAAGAGGTAGAGCAGATCATCTACCAATCAGAAGGCTGGTAGTTTGATCCCCTTCTCAGTTTGTATGAAAGTAACCATGGGCAAGATACTGAATCCTGAGTTGTTTGCTGATGCATTGGTGTGTGCATGTTAGTTTTAAAGCACAGAAAAACACGTGGAGAATGAGACTTGTAGGAAGAGTAGAAACGAATGACATAAGTGCGAGTCCATTTATAATTTTCTGTGCCAACTGCAGCAACCTGCCAGTGACCAAAGCAATTACAAGGAGGTTTTTGGTGCAGCACTGTATACTCGTTTGCAACCAAATTCACCTAACGACTGCCAGCAACCACTCACCAACCAATCCGGGAATACACATTTGTCCCTAGCAACTGGTGATTGCCGACCAATCTCTGTGACTCAGGCCTAAATGTTTCAGGAACTGCAGTTACTTGATTATGATTTACAGCCTTGGTTGTGCTCTCAGCATCCCATACACAATTTTCATTATGTAACACTAGCTCACAACAGCCATGTTATATTCTGTGACCAGTTGGAGGGTGAGGAGAAAAACAACACAGAAAAGATGAGCAAAAGGACACCATATGCCGCTCTCTGAAACACCAGCAGGTTTCAACAGAACAGCCGTATTTGAAAACTTGGAGGGAATCTTGTTAGTAAATGCACGATTGTATTAATGTGTGCATTCCTGCATGTGTGTCCTGATAACATTTTGAGCACACGTTTGCTGCTGTTACATTCGTGGACTTTTCTGTCTTATAGTAACTTATTATTATAACTGATTATGCATGCATGAAAGAGCAAGGGCATCTTTGTGCTGTGTGGTGTTGTGTTTATGCATGACTTCACTTCATTCAGTAAAGCCCCATAAGGCAGAGATCAAAAGGCAGGGGTGGCAGATAGAGCTGACAACTTCTAGTCATACTCGCCTGACTTTTTTCACAAGGCGGATTCTGGGGAGATAACACCAGGGGAGCACGCATACAATTTACCACCGTGAACAAAACAGAAGAGAAAGTAGCTGCCAAGATTATTTTTCATGCATACCCTACACATTTCAGCCATGTGAAAAAAAAAACGTATTAAAAAAAAGTCATGAAAATTTTGGGGAGGAGGTGTGGGTGGGGGTGGATTTGACTGCTCAGCGCTCCAAAAGCTGAATATATGAAATATTACCCGTCTGTATATTTTTCATTTGAAAATAAATTTATTACTGCCCTGCCACATGGCAGTACAATCCATAGGGACAACAAATATAAATACATGAATACATAAACAGGTGGACAGATTGGCTATTTCTCCACTTTCTTCTCTATTGGCTTCCTCAAATGTGAATAACAGGTGAAGGCCATCTTCTCCTCAGAATCCCTGCAGAAGGCTGAATAAAGACGATAGGCTGGATAAAGCATTTCCAAATCTCTCTTATCTGCTTTTTTTTTTTTCTTTTTCTTATTAACCTTTATTCATCCAGGGAGCGGAGTCGAGACTAGCGAGCGCCACTCTTCCAGCCACATTTAGTACCGTGCAGCTGTTTATTTGTCCTTGTGTCCTCCACTGAATTTAAACTCCGACAATAAAGTTAGAACCTTTGCTTTATTAGTCGTTCTTCACAGTCACATAAGCAGACACGTTAACAGTGGAAGGACACAGCACTTCTGACTTTCAGAAAGAAGGCAACTATTTTTTGCTTTTTTTTAGATAACATTTGAATAAGCCTACCAGCAACCCTGCTTGACCTCCACCGTGTAGCTGAAGACACTGATATGAAGCAAGAAGTCCATTCGTCTATCCACCATCCAAAACCATCAGTTACTGGAAGTCTAATCCATGACTTTTCAAGGACTTTGACATCTTTACTGCTAATGAATCACACTGAGTTGTATGCTGGGACTTTTTTTTTTTCTTGAAATACAGCAACTTCAACTTTATCTGTCCCAGAGTGAGTAATTATTTCACCGGCAAAAGGATACGACTGTAAGACATGAATGATTATCTGAGGTCAAAACAAAAGCCAGGTTGAATTGTGTTCGGTTGGAAAAGCCAGCTTAATCTTAGGATTGCAGGATTTTGCCATTAAAACAAAAAGAAAGGATAATTGTTTAATTTGGGCCGTATTGTTGTATTTATACGCAGAAGTCAAAAAGTTGCTGTAGCAATTTAAATGCAAGTTGTCCTAAGCTGACTTGGAAGTCAGAAAGGAATGCAGCTTTCCATCTCTTCTGTGGGTGCAAAGAGTAAGATGTTGGACAGAGGTGGAGTAAAAGTCTCAGAGTATGCTATTAATGGGACTTCCTGGCTGACTTCGGGTTTTCGTTGTCTTCTGTCAAGTGGATACTGTTACAGTGGTTGTTTGTATTAAACAAGCAAAAGTTTAAATAATGAGGTCAGTGTATGCACAAGTTATCCTGCAAGCCTAAAGCTCAACCTTCAGACTGCTGTTAACACTTACTCAGGCATTTCTTTTTGTATTCCTGGCTCTGTATGATGTCACTGAGTACAGTTACCCCTAATATGGTCATCTCCATCATTGCACGGAAGCCCCACCCACTCGCTGTTCAAACCTTGTTTGTGAGGTGCAGCCACTCAGGAGAAAGCTGGATTAAAGTGATGGGGAACTGAGCTAAAAGAGATTTTTTTGAACTATGAACCATGTAAAGCTGCTGTAGCTAAATCTAAGATTAAAAATACATGGTTATAAATGAGGTAGGGGTAGTTTGAGGGCTGGGATTTGTTTTGCCCAAACCACCTCAACTGGCTTCTTCTGACACGCAGGAGCAGAGGCTCTACTCCAGGATGCCTCTGGATGTCCAAGCTCTTCACACTATCTCTAAGGCTGAGACCAGCCCTGGCAAATCACCACTTTACCATGGCGGAGGGGTTTGCACGTCCCTGTGATCCTGGAAGCTGTGTTTTTCAGGGTAATAGCTCCTAGTAGGGTTTCCAATGCAAATGGATCCCAGGGGATGGACCTGACAAAGAAAATCCTAATGGAGTGAAGCCTGGTAACTTCTCCCCGAAACAGGAGTCCAGGACCCTCTCCTGAAACCAGATCTGGGAGGGAAGCTTGAAGGTGAGCATCTGGTGGGCAGACCTGTGTTCATGGCACTTGGTCTGGATTTTGTGGGCCCGCCACTTGCAGGGACAGGCATCGGGTCAGGTGCAGTGTGAGCTGGTGGTTAATTTTACCCACATGCTAAACAGGCAGATATCCAGAAACTAGAAGATGGTCCCTTCTAGTTTCTGAAGATGACATTAGCCACAGTTAGACTGTGACAGCTGTGTGCTTTGTCTGTAGAGTCCATAAATATAGCACTTCAGTCTTTACAAAACAGCTGCCCCGTAACACAATCCGGCCAACAGTTTGTCAGACTTGCATCTTTGTGCCTCTGAGAGGCTTAGGAGAACATACCTGCTCAAGTGTACGTCACAGAACTGATGCTGTTCTACTGTAAATGCCCACATTTACTGCAGGCGTTTCCTAGCGCCCTTTGTATAATGCTAATTTATTCTTTAGTTTTCTTTCATTAGCCAAGCTAAGATCCCAAAATGAACACTCAAAGTCATAAGTCCCTTTTTTGTGACGTGCAAAATGTTTCACGGTCCTGTGTTGTCCAAAGAGTCCACCCATTAAGGGTGTCCTCATCAGCTGTGGTCCCGGTGCTGATGGATCATAATGGGCTGGGCTGCTGCTTTAAGAGATCTTGCGTTTGCTTGGCTTGTAACCTCTACAGCACTTATTCATCCTCCACAAAAACATTTTGTGTATGTGTAAATACACTCTTTATAGTCGTCATTAAAAGTTTTATTGTACTGCAGAAGATTATGGATTTCTCTATTAGGGGTTCAATACGATTAAAATAAAACATTAAAAGAAAGAGTTTTGCCTCCGTGTGTGGAGCTCTCCAAGTTAAACTTTTTCATAAGTTTGTGTAAACCTGAAATGAAAGCATCACTTAGCTCCTCTTGTTGTTGTCTTCTGTCTGTCCCAGTCCCTCCCACTGTCTGTCTGAGGACACTGAGACCTTCCCTCCCTTTGATGGCACTCGTGCCTTGAAGACAAGGCTATTCAATCTGAGCAACCCTGAGAGTCAATGAAAGTTTGTGCATCGTAAATTTCTACATGGTGCAGACGAGGGCAGGGTTTTTATTGAAGACCCCTTCGATGGCATCTGAAGCTTCGGGCACAGCACAAAGACCTCATTTAAACTGTCTCGTCCAAAGAAAGAAGAGGAGAAAGGAGAGGGGAGGAGACGTAGATCAAAGGGAGAGCTTTGTTGGCGCTGCTGTGGTGCTTTGTACTTCAGCTGAGGGGACTACCAGGGGGTTGTCAGGGAGGTTAGACTGTTTCTCTGTCTGTCTCTTAAAAGATTCATCCAAAGTAGATAGCCTCACAGTTTTATTGAGGTGAGTTTCTTAGTTTTCACCAAACTCTTAAATTTGCATCTTTATACAAGAAGTGAAATTTCCACTTTAAGCTGTTGCGAGGATGCTTCATTATAATGAATTAACAGGTTTTTGACCTTCCTTTTCACACAACTATAATCATTTTTAAAGAAAAGCTAGTCTCTGCTATCGTGTGACTCTCTAAGACAGATTTAAATCCACTTTTAAATTGCACGTCTGATTTGATGAATATTTTTTTGGTATGAATTAACTTAATTAGATGCTTATAATCACGGCTCACTTACTAACTTTCTGTAGCTTTCAGACCTTTTTCCTGTCTGTGCACTGCATTCTCTAAATAAAGCCTACTCATTGTCACATATATTTTCACATTAGCTGCACTTGCCACCACTAAGATTGCGTGACTTACAGTGACAGACTGTGTATAGTTAGAAAAGATCAACGTAGTCACCGTGGTGTCACCTATTGCCAAGTCTTGATTTTTACATTTTGGCTGTTGGCCATCTTTGTTTTCTAGAGCCAGAAGTTTCCATATTTGGACAAAAGAATGAAGTGCTAATTTATCAGCTAGAACTATCAGGCTTGGTTAATGGCATGCATCTGCTGACTACATGCGTGCATCACACAGTCGCAGGTACATGGGGATTCATATATTTACAAGAAATTGGAGTATTATGTTATCAGCTATATAGCTTGCTAAGTAGGGTGCATCCCACAGACACAGAAATCTGCTAATTACTGCTAAATACTGAAACTAAAAGTATTAGAATTTCACTCACCAAAACTGGAAGACTGGAAAATCATCATCATACAGTTGTGATAAACACGTTTTTGCTGTAATGCTGGGGATTGTCTCGCTTTTAGAGTCAGCCTCAAACATGCAGGACCTTCTAACCATCATTTAGCAGCAATGCAGCAGCACATGACTGCATCTTCCCACTCTGCAGTAAACCGCTGTGGACGTGGCTGTGACAGTGACCGATCCTCGTTTTTGCCTCTGATGAAACTCTGACACAAAGCCGCTCCGAGAACCATAAAAACAATAACCACTTCCAATTAGCCGCAGTAATTACTTAATAATCAGCAGATAATTGCACCACTATGATGACTGTCACAATTTATTCATAACTTTGTGTGTGTATGTGCATGTGTGTTGGATGTTTTTATCCCTATGGATACTCAACATCCCTGCAATGTTTGAAGGTGAAAAGTGGAAGAAAGTGGAAGAGGAAGCTGTGCTGGTCCTCACTTGGCTGCAGTGTTAGTGTTAGGATCTATCACTGGCAATGAATTCAATGCTTTTGTCATACAATATAATTTTTTTCTATTATGTTGTCATTTTTGTTGGAGCCTGAGAAGCCAAAAGTCAGTTGAAAACTAAGATAAGATGCTTCAGAATTCAGTCAAGTATTTCATTAATATAATTGTCCATTCATTATTTATTGATCTATATGATTAAAGAACAACACTTAAGAAGCAGGTCCAAATATAAATAAAATATTAAAAATATTAATAAAAACTAAGAAGTTACCACTTTCATAACCTTTTAAGCCCTTTTATAGAATGCAGAATTTTGGAGTGCAAAAACAAGCATTATGGTGTCATTCCCACAGTCATAGATTAATGAGGTCAGTTACTATTCCATCCATCCATCCATCCATCCATCCGTCCGTCCGTCCGTCCGTTTCCTTCCACTCATCCAGGACCAGGTCACGGGGCAGCAGCCTAAGCAGAGAAATCCAAACCTCACTCTCCCCAGTCATCACCTCCTCCAGCTTATTTGGGGTGACACTGAGGCGTTCATAAAAATTATGAACACGATTTTTCCAGTGCCCACTGGAAACGAGTCCAACTTAATGCCCGCAATGTGGCCCAAGCTCCTGATCAACCAAGACAGCCCTACAACATCCAGAGCCTTCAGGAACTCAAGGAAAATCTCATCCACCCCAGAGGCCCTGCCATCTACGTGTTGTTTACCTACCTCAGTGACCTCACACACAGTGATGGGTGAGGTCACCCCCCTCGTCCCCAGACTCTGCTTCCTCTACAGAGGGCATGTCAGTGGAGGTCCTCAAAGTTTTCCTTCCACTGCCCGACTATATCCTGAGTTGAAATCAGCAGCACCCCAAATGTACTATACACCGTGCGAGTAGAGCACCGCTTTCCCTCCTGAGTCGCCTGATGGTTTACCAGAACTGCTTCAGGTCTGTCCAGCATCCTCTCCCACCACCTGATCCAACTCACCACCAGCTGGCCATGTGAGCATTGAAGTATCCCAGATGGAATCACCAGATTGAGCCCCCCACCCAGTGACTCCAGGAAGGCTGGGTAATCTGAACTATCATTCGGCGCATAAGCGCAAACAACAGTCATAACCACTTCCTGGTCCAAAGGTGGAGGATTCTGTTATCCACAGGTAAAAACTCAGACATACAGGCACCAAGCCGAGGGGATACAAGGATACCCAACCCAGCACACATCTCTCATAAGGGTCAATGGAATTGCTCTTTGTCTGGACCCTCACCCAGGACCAATTTGCCTTGGGGCCAAAATCCCCTGGAACACATAAACCCCTCCACCACGATAAGGTGGCAGTCGTGGCTGATTTCCCACAATCATAGGCTAATAAGATCAGTAACTACTGTCCTGCAGAATGTCAACTGCTGTCAGATTAAACTGCTTCATCTTGTAGCTGTTTTCAGATCACCAACTGTGTGCTGCAAAAAATATAGCCTTGCTTGTCTGTGTCTGTAAATCCACTGGCCGCATGGCATCTTGTGTACAAGCTACACTCCTCGCTGTGTCTCTTATCCAGCACAGTGAGCCCGCAGGCTTGTGTGCGCGCACGTCAATCACTGCCAGTGTGAAGACCTTGATGGTACGCTGCCATTGGCCTCAGAGGGCCACGCCATCCATCCCAGATGAAGATGAAGTTAATAGGAAATCTATCGGCCTGTGACACCGACAGCCGCAGGCACAAAGAGCAGAGGCTGAGTCTCTGAAAAGACTAGACACACTTTCACCAGTTCCTGCCTTTGCTCTTTATCTTTTAATGAGAGCAAATACTGTTTGCTTTTGCACTGTTTGCAAGGAAATTATTCTTTTGTGGGGAAATTGGTGACGTTCACAAAATGTGCTGAAAATCTCCAGTCATAACAATTAAGTTATGCCTGCTGCCGACAATGCTAAAATTTGTGGTGATCTCAGATTGAGTCTTTTCATTTGTAAGTTAGTTCCGTGAGAGCTCATTGCACTGCAAATTGTGAAAACATAAGAAACAAAGTAAGAAAACTGCACTGTATTTTCATTTGACCTATATTTCACTTTTCTTAAACTACCAGGTCTGAATCCAGTGACTTTATATGCGCATGATTGCAATGCCAACATTCTTGATGAGTCACCAAGTACAGTAATTGTAACTTTATTTATATAGCACTTTTCAAAACACAGTTACAAAGTGCTTCACAGTGGCAACAGGTCTGATGGAGTGATGAATCCAAATTTGAAATTTTTGGTTGAAATCATCAGCACGTATGGAGGACATCAGGAAAGAGGTGCAAAAGTAAGCGTCTGCAGCCGTCTGTAAAACACGGAGGGGGCTCTGTTTCAGCCAGTGGTGTTGGAAAATAATGGAATTACAAACAGAAAAGTACCATCAGATTTTGATCCACCTTGCAATACCATCTGGAAACCATGTGACTGGTACAGACTTTATTTTTCAACATGAAAATGATCCCAAACACACTCCCAATATAGTAAAAGCATACCTGGATATAAAAACCCATAATGGAACGCCATCAATCATGGATCGGCCTTCCCAGAGCCAAGACCTCAACGTTATTGAAACGGTGTGGGATCATTCGGAACAAAAGGCAGCCGACAGCCAAAGAAGAGCTTTGAATCTCCTTCGAGAAGCCTGGAGAACTATTCCTGAGACTCCTTTTTTTAAAAATCACAAGAGAGCTTGTTTAAGAGAGCTCAGGCTGTGTTGGAGAATGAAGGTGGTCGTATCAAAAATTGATTTTCAAGCTTGCTAGAATTGTAATAAACTGTGTGCTTGCCTTGTATACTGTATTCTCATGCATGTTTGAACATTGCAGTAACTCGCTGCACCTGTTTCCCATTTTTCCATGCAAAACCTAAAGGAACGAGTGTTTGCTCAAGACTTTTGCACAGTACTGTATTTCCAATCCATCACCGTATATGCTGTGAATGCTGTGAAACATCTTTATGTTCAGGGCACGAGTTTGTAATGCGTGTACATCCAAAATAAAAGTTCACAGAGGCGGCTGAAGGCAGCACAGCTTCGTAGGACGGCCACTAAACAAAAACAGTGTTTGTAAAAGCGTTAAAGGCAATCACGGTGGAGTGGTTTTAAAAAGCTCTGTTCCCTCCTTCCACACTGTATTGTGTGGTGTTTTATCCCTTAGAGAGCGTCTGTGAACTTAAGATTTGGAAATCAGTGGCTTAAAGTGGATGTAATACCCAAACAGAGAGAAAAAGATGGCATTTCAAACTCACTCACATTAGTGTGGACATGCCCACTCTCACCGCTTGTCTCCCTTTTTCCCACATTTACTTCTTTTGCCTCCCCATGTTTTCATGCGACTCTCCCTCTCCTCTCCTCCTTTCTCCTCTCGACTCCACTTCCAGTCAGCATGTTTCACCTCATTTGCGCTCCAGCACATTGCCTCTCCGCGCATTCACGCTCATTTTCTCTTTACCCTTATCTTGCTCTCTGTGTTTATCTATCTATTTTACCCAGTCTTATCTGTCCCTGACTTTATCAGCACTCCCTCCTGCACTCCTTTCTTTCATCTTTCATTCTTGGGTTCACTCTCCACCAAACCTCCGCCCCCATCTGCTTTCCCATCCCATTGATGGATGATGTGGTGGTGCGTCGAGGGCCTCAATCAGAGGAGCGGGGGGTTCACTGTGGAGAGCAATCTCAAAGCCAATTCCACTGATAGCCATCACAGTGTGTAGCTACATGACGCTGCAGCTATCACCTGTGGAACGAGAGAAAGAGAGCGGCCTCAAAGTGATGCTGTGCCAGGCAGTGCTTTGCTCACACTGTAGGACAGAAGGGAAAACTTTTTGTTGTTGTTGTTATCAAATAGATCAATTGGAAAATGTATTAGTTTGGAGTTTGGCCATGTTGGCTCCTGGCATCCACACAGGGACAACGGAGGCTGATTGAAAGAGCACTCAGTGATGCAGGAGTGGAGGGGGAATGGATTGCAGGAAACGCGTTGCTTCTGTCCAAAGGTGCTTCGTTTTACTCTCCAAGTGGGCTCCCAGCTGGCCGGAGGGCTCTTTCATTTGCATATGAAGCATAAATGCAGGTTTATGGTGGTTAATAAGAGAGTAAATACAGTGTTTGGTCAGGACCAGTCAGCACTGTTACGTACTAGGTACACCGCTGGCTGGAGTTCAGTAATAATCCCTCAGCATCTGAAATTCAAGTGACGAGACCATGGGCAAACACGCTCCACTGGTATCATCAACGTCATGGGATACACCCACCATTAGAGGTGGGGGGGATTAGCATAGTATAAATTTTTACGTGGTGATGTTGTTCTGATACAGGGAAACTAAATTAAATTAAAATACTCTGGGAATATGATCAACATGAGGGCTCATCTCATGCACCAAAATCCTGCAAAAAAGTTAGCAAACTTACACTGACTCGACTCAACTGAACAACCATCCAACTCTGGATGCACTTGATGGCTTGACGGAGCTACCTCCTAATCCAGAGCAAGCTAATGGCTCAGTCGCACAGCAAAAATAGGACAGCAACCTCCTTGCACCTGCAGAAAAAACCTCAGTGGTTTTCTGGTGATTGCACTGAATTGTTTCACATTCTGTGTCTGATCTCAGCTTGTGGTGACTAAACGGCTGCCCAGAGCTTGAGGGTGTTACACACTCATGACCTCTTTTGATCGCAAGGCGATTGTACAGGTCGCCTCATAGGAGGCGACCTTTCTGCAAACAATCGCCGTCTGACTTGGACCGACTGCGATCACTCTCGGAGAGATTTTCAAAGGTTTGCGGATGCAGACAGATTGCCGACATGTTGCCATCCGTCTGAATGAGTCTTTGTCAATGAGCACAACTCGAGTGGACTCAACTGACTGCCAGCTGGTTTTATTCCTATAGAACAGGAAAGCTATTGAGCTCAGATGTAATAATTACATGTGTGTGTGTGTGTAAATGTGAATGTGTGTCTATGTAGACAGCAACAGATATGTGATATTTGATGACTTATCGCAGTTAATTGTTGATTTATCAGGAACAGATTGCATGCTATTGCCAAGTTGTCCCTATTTCAGCACAGACTGGTAGCAGCTGACTTCATCTTATGGCAACATTTATTGCAGTGGTTTGAGTGTTGCTATACTTGACAATCTCATGTTGCAGCAACATGACTGAAGTGAGGTAACTTTATCCTATTGAAAGTTTAACTTTGAGGACATAATTTGCAATTGAAAAAGGTGATAAATCGCAATATATGCTCTTCCATCCGTTTTGTTAACCGCTTAAACATCGCAGGGCCACAGGGATGCTGAGGCCTGTTTCAGCTGTCATAGGGCAAAGGGCACCATGTACACCATGGACATCTTGCCATTGCTAACACAGACAGACACCCTTTCACGGTCACATCTATATGCATTTCTTTGGACTTGGGGAGGAAGCCCTACAAGGCCCACACAGGCCCGAGTCTGGATTTCAACCCAGAACCTTCTTGCTGTGAGGTGACAGTGCTAACCACTGTGCCACTGTGCCACCCTCTGAACATGTAAAATCGAATGCCTAAATCTGACCATGTAATTTATTGCCTTAAACTAACAAAGTCGTTTTATTGTCAAATTAATCGTGATTTTTGACGCATAAACGTGTTTTAATGTCTAACGTAATGCTTAAACCTAAACTAGTGGAAGAAAATGTGGGTCAAAAGGGGGAGAGAATGTTTTGTGGCTTCACATTTATTATTTGCTGATGTGATGTAAATAATTAAGAGTCAAATGGTGCCTGAAGGGTGCAGTTCAGACAGGCAACTATTTAACAAAGATTACGGCACAAAGCACTCCGTACAGACCGATTTCAGCATATTGTGGTGGCAGTATACGTTCCCTACAACCTGTAGCTCAGATTTGTTGAGCTTTTACTCTATTTACCCAGACTGTAACAAATTCATGAAAGGCTTTATTTTGTCTCTCGCTGTGCCCCCGCTCGGGGGCTAGATTGTCTGAAGTCCCGTTTCAAAGGCTTCTTCTTTTGCAGCCAAGAAATGCAGCCCGAGTTGCCCTGAAATGCGACAACTCGGCCTGTGTGTCTCTGCTGCCACAGTCGGCTCGGGCCAGTCGATTCTTTGAAGCCGCTGCTGTGTGTGCAGAAAATACTGTGAGCATAGCATCTTTCAGATTGTTCTGATGGCCAAAGTTTTTGTTTGTAGTGTAAGCGCTCGACGTTATTGGCAAATGGAAAGTCCGGTTTGATTAAGGCTGGAGAAAAACTGTGGTTACGGCAAACAAACACTGATAAGGTAAATGGAATGTATTTGTATAGCCCTTTTCTTATCAACCACTTAAAGCGCTTCACACTTGGAGCCAAATTCACCCGTTCACGCACACATTCATAGAGTGCTTTGTTCTGTGCATACAGCACTTTATCTGTTCCACACATTCATGCGCATGAATGGATTAATTGAGGGGAAAATTCCTCCCAGTGCATCGATTTATTATTCAGTGTCCTGAAGCCGCGGATCAAACCACAGACCATCCAGTTAGTTGATGACCCACTCTGACTCCTGAGGCCCAGGTGCCCTGTTTGTGTTAGGGTTAGCCTTACACACAACACACTATGAAGAGGAATCAGTGTCATTATTTTTGCCTTTTGGGAGCGAATGCAGGATGATGAGCTTGCATTAATATTAGTTCCATCTCTTTCTGTTGGTACACGCTTCAGTCAGTCCATTATTGTGGCGCCTTCGGATACACTTTCACTACCACATGTAGACATAGTCACGACGACCTGCTGAAGCTCGATCCGAGCAGCAGAATGGGGAAGAAAGGTGATTTAAGTGTTAGTATTTCAGAAACTGCTGACCTGCTAGGATTTTCCCACACAATCGTCTCTGGGCTTTACTGAGAATGGTGTGAAAAAGAGACCATATCCAGTGAGCAGCACAAAACCTGCTTTAAACTGATCGGAAGGCAACAGCAGCTCAAATAACCACTCGTCACAACCAAGGTATGAAGAAGAGCATCTCTGATCCTGCAACATGTCGAATCTTGAAACAGCAGCGGAAGACCACACCGGGTGCCGGTCCTGTCAGTAAAGAACAGGAAACTGAGGCTACGGTTCACACGGGGTCACCAAAATGAGACAATAGAGGATTAAAAAAAAAAAAGCATTGCCTGATCTGATGGCTCCTGATTTCTGCAGGGACATTCAGATGGTAGGGTCAGCATTTGGTGTAAGCAACATGAAAGCATGGATCCATCAAATGAGCATGGTTTAAATGCCCCAGCCAGTATTGCTGCTGACCATTACCATCTCTCTGTGAGCCCAGTGTACCCGTCTTCTGATGGCCGCTTCCAGCAGGTCAGCGCACCATTTCACAAAGCTGAAGTCATCTCAAGCTGGTGACTGTGGAGACCATCCTTAGTCCATCCTTTGGGATGTGGTGGAACAGAAGATTCACATCATGGATGTGCAGCTGACAGCGTGGTGATCAAGTCAATGGCCCAAAATCTCAGAGGAAGCCTGGAAGTTATCCCAGCTGTCACTGGGCAAGATGCAGGTCGCCACTCCATCACAGGGAGAGTCAGACGACTATTCATGTTCATACCTACAGCCAAAATAGAATCACCAATTTATTTAGTGATTAATTCATGTTTTTGCAGTTTAAAGCATCAGCTAAATTCTTCATTTAACTGGTATGCGTGAGGCACAGGCTAACCAAGGAATCTACTTGGTTAGCTTTAGCCAATTCAGCTGCATTCAGTTTTATTTATATAGCGTCAAATCAGAACAACAGTCGCCTTAAGGCGCTTTATATTGTAAGGTAAAGACCCTACAATGGTTTATTTATAAAGCCAAAAAAACACATCTCTTGGTTAGTTCCAGTCTCCAGCTTACAGTAACATTTTGTATGCACTTTCCCACAAAATCCCAAGTTTTCTCTTGCATAATCTTGGTTGCTCTGTGTTTGCCGCTGATTTCAGTGAATGATGACTGCCTTCTGATTCTATTAGCAGGCAGAGGCGAGCACTTACTGGCAGCATGCATGGGACACTTGTTTCTGTGTATTTCACAACTCCTGATGTTTGCTCTTCACACTCCGCGAGAGAATAAAAGAACAGTTTATGAAAATAGGAAAGGGGGAAAAAAGCATCCACCTACATTAGCGTAGCCTTCGGCAATGCATCCTATTATCTTTATTATGGGCCTAGTTTTTTTTTTCTCAAGTGTTGCATTGAACTGTGCAACACTTGATCCCAGAATAACTTGTCCTGTGTAGGAGTATTCAAACACAGCTTTTACATTTAACCGTGCAGAAGTGTCATTAGCTCTGCAGTATGCAAAGAGTCTGATTTTCCCCCAGAGACGTCTATATTTGCTTTAGCCCCGGGCGGTGGCTTGATGCATATCGATGCAGACGCTCAATAATAGGCCAAGAGCTCCACATTATTGACAGCAGCGACTCCTGGCTCTTTGAAGATGTCTGCTTCAGTGAAGGAGAAGTAGGAGCATGACAGGCAGAGAGAGATGGTATGGCCAAAGAAATAGGAATGGATACTGATAAGAAGACAGATATGAGCAGAGAGAAGATCCAGTGTTACATCAGTCTTTATATGTGCCGCTGCTCCTCGCTGCTCCTCTCCCCCTTCCTTGTCATGAACCCCCCCTCTGTCTCTGCTGTACCACACAGCTGGGCCAAATAAATCTGCAGAACGAGAGAGGGAAGTGGAGGCACAAATGTTATTTACAAGACAGACATTTCTTCCTGCACCCGTGCACCAGCAAAGAGCCAGGTAAACAGCTCAACCGTATAGATCACGCTCACACAGACTGCATACAGCACACATTCACAATGATGCAAGTAAACACACACGCAAACAATAATATTCAATATATTTAATACCTGTCAAGCTTACGGACAGGTGACAGTGGAGGGAATGCCGGACTGAGTGTAGATCAATGTAGTCCTTATTGCAGCAAAGCGTGCTGGACAAGAAGGCAGTTTGGTTTGTAGCGCCTGAAGGCTGCCAGTAACAATTTAAACAACATAAAGCGATGAGCCAAAGTTTATCTGACGTGTAGGAGGGCACTGTGTTTCTGGTTTTACTGGTTCAAGGTGAAAGCACACTGATTCAATATTATCTGAGCGATTGAGACAACTTGAGTTTTTATTGTTCCTACAGTTTCAAGTACAAGCTAGTTGTGGCTTTCAGAACAGTTTCATAAAGCACAGAGAAACAACGCGTGGCTCCTTTGGAGGCGGCGATGACGGTAACTGACGGTAATGTTGCTGTTTGCCGTCTGTTGAGAAGGAAAGAGGGACTGGAAAATACGCCCATGTGTGGCAGGCGTGTTTATCGAGTAAATTATAACATACAATTGTGTCAAAAGCTAAAACTTGATCCTAAACGGGTGGTAGTTTATTGAATATCTAAAATGAAGTGGGCGTGTCCACTGAGTATCAGGACATGCTCTGAATGTCATGGTCCTGGGCCGTTGGCCCAGTGTTTGGTGTTTAATTTGTATCTGCGTCTGTTTCAGTCCTCAGTTTGTTT
>JAVDPK010007109.1:0-18691 GCA_034780415.1 Cichlasoma orientale
CCCCCACACACACACACCCCACACACACACACCCTGCATTTCCTCGGTTTTCCTCTAAGAGTCCTTAGGTGCTTCCTGACATGCAGGAATGTAATCTTTCGTATTAACAGGTTAGTTCTCCATAAATGTCACTGGCTTGGATTTGGGTGAGCCATAGTTTAAGAATGATCTGTACTGATATTTTCCTTAAATTACAAGATTTTCAGTGGGTAATATGCCTACACGCTGTATTTGAATTTACAGCAAGAGGCACAGCTTTATATAGAAGGACATTTTACATTTAGTTTTTTTGACTTTGGCTCTATTACGAGGGAAAAACAGAGATTTCTTTCACTTAGTAAATAGTTAATGAACGACCTTCAGCTGTGTATAGTGTTCATGTGCATAACACTATGCACAGTGCAAGAAACTGACTTATTGTAACATAGCTCTACTTCTTGAGCAACAGGAGAGGAAAGATTGGGGGTAGCAGTCTTTTTTCAGCACCACGGACAGCTCCACGATTTCCTTTCATAGCAAATATCTGGTAATCGTAGTTGTATTTTTAATTTGTATTTTCATTAGCTATCACCTGACTTCCTCTACAGCCTCTTGAAGAGTTGTTTAAATCCTAGTCATTATTAACATCTATCAATTTTCCAAATAACAAAATTACCAAGTTCGTTTTCCCCACAGCAGTAAAACTAAACTCTTCCTTCAATTACATTAATGAAGGTTTTAAGGTGGTCTCTGCCTGAGCAATCCACATTCAGCTGTGCTTTTGGGCAAATGATACCTCAATTCCCCAGCAAAGCCAGCTGGGTGTTGCTGGCCCTAAGCAATAAAAAGAAGACTGAAAAGCACTGCAGTACATTAAATGTATTATCTATTTTTTATCTGTACGACCAACAAAACCTTAAAAGTGTCGATATTTCGACTAAGTGGAATGAAATAAGTTCATTTTTTAATGAAAAAAAGCTGTTCAATATCACCAGAAGCTTTGTGTAATTAGGATATTGCAGATACGTCAGCCAGGATTGTCCTGGCTGTTGTTTCTATAGTTTGTTAACATCCTTAACATGGCCTGTCGGGAGGGGAAGCAGTGTGTGTGGTATAACAATATGTTAAATTATATTTTTCCCAGGGTGATGTGGTTGGTGAGGCAGTGAAAATACCAACTTTGATATAAATTTGAATTATCAAGATATTAATATACACCACCCCAGGGACTGGATGAAAACCATACATGATGTTGTTCTATAACAGTTTTCACAAAGTCAACTTATTAAAGGCAGTTAAAGCCGATTCTAGGCACTGGAAAATGTATCAAGATTCGAAAACACTTTAAAATGCATATTGCTTTGTGTTTCCATACAGGATTGTTTATGAAGGACAGTGCCTCTGAGATTTACAGGAAGCTGTCTTTGACTGTAGAGAAATAGTGGGAGCCATCAGCAGCCTTCCCTCAGGCATCTGTTAGATGTCAGACTTCATCTCTGTTTTTCTTAAAAGGCAGACTACAGTATATTTTCATTGCTATAAATGGGTTTAGGATATCATACATCATTACGTGCATGCATTTGCATACTTCAGGGAAGGATTGGTCTTTTCTTACCATATGGAAAATAGGTTCTTGCTCAAGCAATATGTCATTACAAATGCTGCGACTCCTGTACAGTCCAAGACTTATATAGTATATAAAACAACATGAATGCTCAGCATAAATATATAGTATATTTCTATCCCATATATGAGTGAGTGGGCTAGAAGTCCAGGTTATTATTATGTGTACTTACTTTACAGCGGTAACAGTAATGAAATAGATATGCTTTTGTTGATGGAAGCTGTACTGAGCCCAGGATTAGATAGATTTGAGAATGTGAGATGTTAAAAGAAACAGAGTGGATCACTGGCTGAGTAGCTCCTGTGATCTTGAAGCATCTAACTCAGAGTTTATCACTTAAACGAAAAAAAAATGCAAATAATTGAAAAACTAGGTAGCATCTATGTGTGGCGTATTTCAACTTTAGTTCACACAAATGAGCTCATATTTTCCAGAAACGCTTTTACTTATTGTCACTTGTTGTCACAGCTTTTTCCCCTCTTCCTCAAGACTTTCCACTTTGCACATCAGATTAGTCTGGGTAGTATCAGCCTTTACGGTTGGATCCTGTGTGCCTGTGTGTAGTTAGCAGGATGCTGGTTATAAAGTGATTACACAGTTCTGACAGGTGTGAAGAAAATCAAAGGGAGGTGTGAGACTAAAGACAGAAGTGAAGCCCAGAAAAGAATATGCCTTTATTTCATATTCCTTTGTGTTGGTGCATCCCTCTCATTCTCTGTCCCTTTATTTCACTTGCTCACATATTGTATTATTTTCTCCATACTGCATAACTCCATCTTTGTTGCTAAAAGGGCCAAGTTACTGTAGCTACATTTGTGTCTCACACCCTGGGTGTCAGAGGTGAGAGTGGAATCTGTTACTTGCTGCCTTTCTGCTGACAGATCCGGTTTTGGAAGGTAACATTTTTGTTCCAGACTTGTTAATGATCCAGAATATGTATAAGTTTGCCAGACAAGGTGATAAAACCTGCTCATAAGCCCTAATTGTTTCCAGGCCGTATGCTGAATGTTTCATTTGTAATGATGAAACTCACCTTTTATTTCATTCCCTGTGTGCTGCATTGACCTGACTTTTTTACTGGTCTACTGCATAATCCAATCATCAGTGTTTGGATACAAATCATTTTCAAATCAAGGGCACTACCAGCAATCTAATAAGAGTGCCAAAACAATTGAAAATCAAATATTATGTTATAGATTTTATTTTTTTTAAGTTTGATGAAGCTTGAGACAGATTATTAATTTTGATATGTGAATGCAATTAGTGGGAAAGACATGCTTTGCAATAAAATAATAATTGGTATAAAGTAAGAATTCCTTCAAGATTTAACTATTATGCAGTAAACAAACTTGCAAATATTTTTTTTTCTTCCCAAAGGGCATGCGTTTTATATATACCATGACCATATTCTGCAGTAGGATAAAGTTGTAATTATTTCTAACCCTCTTTTCTGGGTTCCCTGGTTGTTGGTCTAGAGATTTCTGACTTTGTATGCAGATGGTTTCTCCTGCATGTCTTCAAACCCAGCACCCAATCTAGGTCAACCATCTCGCTGCTTCCCAGCCGCCTGACTGAACTGTGTGCATATATATGTGTGTGCATGTTTAGCGCTCCAGGCTACAACAACCCAAAAAAAAAGTAAAAAATATTTTTATATTTTTTCTCCTTAGAGAGAAATTCATTAAATATACATGCTGTGTTATCCCCATAGATGTCTTCAAAGTTATAGGTGTGCTTACAGTAGAGCCATACATTCGTCTATGTCACAGAAATGCTAAAGTAGCAATCGTTGGGCATATTGATTGAAATAATCAATACTTCTGTCTCTGTTGACTGCTTACATTGGGGCTTTTGAAAGCAAAACAGACCTCAGGCATCAGATCACAGTTGTCTGTGACCAGCCTTCTGAATTACTGAGGCTCTGGAGATAAGCCACACCCACCTCAGTCTCACTCTGTGGTTTGGTATTTTCCCCTGTAGGGTTATCTGAACTTGTCTTCTCCTCGGAGAGGAATAGGATTTTGACAATTTACATTTCTGGTGAGTCTTTGTAAAGTCCAGTGTGGAAATGTGTTTGGGGATTTCTATGCATTTATTAGTGTGTGTATAAAGATGGGAATGACATTTGATGATAGAACTTTGAATAAATGTTTTTTAATTAACAGTGTCTGTTTTATTTTCATAATACACTCGGGAGTCTTCCCAGAATTTTTCCAAAGTTTATTACAGGTTTCTGAATTGGCATGGAAACCTGGAACTGAAATATACAGGTCATACAAAACCTTTGTAATACACTATATGGGCAAAAGTCCTGGGCCACCTTCACACCTACAGGAACTGTTCATCCATGGAAACCCGTGTCATGAAGCTCTTGGTGCAAAGTTTTTGTTCTGATGTTAATGCCAGAGGAGGTTTGGAACTCTACAGTTATTGAGTTAGCAGAGTGTTGGTGACCTTTAAGCACTGTGTGCCTCAGCACTTGATGACCTCTCTCTGTAACTTTTTGTGGTGGTTTGGTGGTTCCAAAATGCTTCCACTTTGCAAGAATTCCAGTTACAGCTAATCGTGGAATATCTAGGAGGGAAGAAATTTCATAAACTGGCTTGTTGTAACAGTGGTATTCTATTACAGTACTACACTCAAACCATTCTTTCACAAGTGTTTGTAAAGGCAGACTGCATGGCTAGGTACTTGATTTTATATACAGGTGGCAATAGGCCTGAGAACACCTGAATTCCAAGATTAAGACATTTAGTCCAGTACTTTTGTCCATGTAGTATATAGCACACCGCCATGTTGGTAAAGACTCAATATTTCTTCCCTGAAAATAATTGTGGTGTAGTATTGGCTTGTGTTCTAATATTTTGTCCAGTGAGGATGCATAGAATAAGAGAATACACCTTTTAGAAGAAGAAGGATGCCATCTAATAAATAATAGCAAGTGACTTTAAGAGTCACTCTGAGCTTTTCTTTGATTAGAAATTTAGTATTATATTGTTTATTGATGTTTACAATAATATTTTATTACCTGTCAGTCATCAGTATCATAAACCTTACATGGTACTAACATGCTTGGATAGTAAAAAAGCATCTTATAGAGGCGGAGTTTCTCAGAAGTAAAGTTAGGCAGAGGTTCAACAATCTGCAAAAAACTAAGTACATAATATTATCAAAAGATTCCAAGAATCTGGAAAACTTTCTGTGTGCAAAGAACAAAGCCAAAAATCAATCTTCAGGCCCTCAGTTGACACCACATTAAAAACAGGCATGATTTTGTCATGGAAATCGCTGCATGGGCTCAGGAACACTTCCAGAAATCATTGTCTGTGAACAGTTTGCTGTGTCATCCAAAGGTCTGTCATGCAAAGAAGCCATATGTGAACATGATCCAGAAAGGCTACTGAGCCAAAGCTCATTTAAAATGGGCCACAGAACAGTCAAAAACTGTTCTGTGGTCAGACAAATCATCCCTCAGTTCAAAAGCCTTCATTTCTGATGGTATGGAGGGTACGTATGTGCCTAATGAATTGAAAGGCACCATCAATGTTGAAAGGTATATACAGGTTTTATGGCAACATATGCTCCCATCCAGGTAATGTTTTTTCAGGTAAGGCGTTGCATATTTCAGCAAGACAATACTAAACCGTATACTGCATCTATTACATCAGCATGGCTTTGTAGTCCAAAATCCTGGTGCTGAACTGTCCTGCCTGTACACCAGACCTTTCATGAACTGAAAAACATTTGGTGCATGATAAAACGACAAACACAACTAAGAAGGCCCAGGTCTGTTGAGCTGCAAGAATCCTCTAACAGATAAGAATGGGACAACATTCCTCTCCTAAAATTCCAGCAGCTGGCCTCCTCAGTTCCCAGACATTTATGATCCATCCATCCTCTTCTGTTTATCCTGTTCAGGGTTACTGGAGTCTATTCCAGCTCTCATAGGGCGAGCGACAGGGGACACCCTGTACAGGTCACCAGGCTATTGCAGACACAGACAGACAGACAACCATTCACACCTATGGGCAATTTAGAATCACCAATTAACCTAACCCCACTAACTGCATATCTCTGGACTGTGGGAGGAAACCCACACAAAGGCCCAGGCCAAGGTGTCGAACCCAGACCTTCTAGCTGTGAGGCAACAGTGCTAACCACCATGCCACCTTGCTGTCCAGACATTTATAGACTTGTTAAAAGAAGAGGGGATGCTACGCAGTGGTGAACATGGCCCTGTCCCAACTTTTTTGAGATGAAGTTTAAAAATTAGATGCTTTCTAGATTCTATTGTGAATAAATTATGGGTTTGTGAGACCTGCAAATCACGGAATTCTGTTTTAATCTACATTTTACACTGCAATCCAACATTTTTGGAATTAGGGCTTTACTTACAAGGGACAAGGAGTTAAAGAGACTGTGTTATACTGGCAACATTTCCAGGGTGTACCCCACCCCTTGCCCCATGACAACTGGGAAAGGCTCTCTTTCTCTATATTTTCTTTTTTTTAAATTTTAACAGTATTGTGTATATATAACACCCTCTATTTATTCTACTCGCTAGTCTTGTTTTGAAGTTAATCTTTTCAGTTCAGAATATTCTTTACAAGAGAATACTGTACCTATTTTTAGCTACGAGTGTGTTTGCATATTTAAAACTGTAAAACTGTTTACGCTCAGTTGTGATGAGCTGTGCATATTTATGTGTGTGTGTGTGTGTGCATTTGTCTGATGCATGTAACGTCACGTGCACCCCCTCCATCTCTCAGCGCTGCTAACTGAATTATGCATTATTCAGAGTTTCATATTAGACGATACATGGAGGTAAATTAGAGCTATCAATCATCCAAGACATTTATATGTGCTAGACTATGAGAATGATTTTTGAAAGGCAAAGCAGCCTTTGGAAGTCAGGAGTGATTGGCTGGGGAAATTGGGTATGGAAATTATAATTATTATTTCTTCATTTTCCAAGCTTTGGCTCATTCTGATGACATTAGCATTATTAGACATATGTTAGGGATGATTATTATTTGAGCTCTTGAGGATGCTGGCAAGGTGCACACAGCTAATGAGTTACAGTATATTCAAACCTCCCAAATTCAGACATTTTTGTCAAGTCTAATTTACATGTTCCACATTCTGAGTTTAAAGAACGGAACATTAAATATGAGCAACAGTTTCAAAGCACACCACAGGTTTCATAGTCATATAGTTGCATTAAAAATTCTAATAAAAATGAACAGATTGGCACAAGTCAGTTTCAATAAAACGTACGTGGTTTACAGCAATAGACCCGATGGAATATGCCATCAACAGCTGTGCCCATGTGAGCCTGTTTTGAGTCTGTGTGTGTTTTTGTGTGTGTTGGGGTAAATGTGTGTTGCTTTCTTTAAAGTCTTGATTGCTTGCAGGGTCAAGAGACTCCCTTGAGAAACAATAATATTCAGAGAATGACTTTGTGCCTAATGTGCGTGTATGGCCGTGCTACGCTGAGCCACTTTAGAAACATTTGTCTTTGAAATGTGACACAGCGTATTAGCACATCTTAGGCTAATTTAAGCATGTCAAAGGAAATACTGTCGGAATACTGATAGTATCCAGTACACAACAGGATTTTGTTTAAATGTTTATTTTCCTTATTAAAGCTGTTACCTCCAGGGGGTGGGCTCAAGAACCCATTTTGAATAAGAACTAGTTCAAGAGAGGATTGATATTATTCACTTACTTCCGACAGCTGCTCTTTGTTCATGTTAATGTGTGCATACACAAATACAGCAGATATAATGCCCATGACAGACAACCAAAGAAGGGCTTAGAATCGGCTATCAGGAGTACTACTTGTGCATGGTATGATAGAAAATATTAGTTTTTCTTTATGAAAAATCATGTTATTGAATACCTGCAATGCTCAAAAAAATAAATTTACCTCCTTTCTGCAAAATGGTTTCACAATTTAAGGGTTTTTGCAAAATAAATTGCTGACTTTTGGAAATGTAAGTTGCAACAAATATACAATACTCTTCATATTTGTTGCTTTTGAGACACTGTTTCACAATGACCAGCTAAAATGGCACATTTCAAATCCAAGTTTGTGCTTGACAGCAGAATAAAAGTCAGCTATCTAAAGCACCAGCGGTAAAGATCTGATATTGACGACAGCCTCTCCAGAGTAATCCGTGACAAAAGACAGAAAGCTGGCAGGTTCTCCTTACTCAACAGTTTAATGCAGCCGCGAGGCAAGTTACCTTGTATGTGAAAAGACAGACTTTCCCTTATTCTTAAGAGTAAAATCTTTCTATCTAGCATCTCTGGCATTCCTTTTTATTCTACAGACATGAATAATTCAATACAAAAAAAAAAACAACAACTGAAGTGAGCCTGACTTCAGCGTATTCCTTATATCTGTATATCTCAGGAACATGCAGGAATTATCGATGGATCAGATTGTAACGGCCAAGATTAAACAAGCAATGAACATGCGTGATTACTGGCAGATCGTGACACGAGAGTGTTTACAGTGTTCAGTGTATTTGAGTCATTTCTTTGTCTTTGTAAGAAAAATAACAACAGTCCCAAGGGATACTGTAAGAGGATTTTTGAGCTACATTTCATGATGCAACAAAAAGCTCTTCGAGAGCACAATCCTCCACTAAGGCAGCTCACACTCTGGGTAGTGTTTACTTTTAAGGGAATAGTATTGTATTTTAGATGTACAGTACCAGTCAAAAGTTTGGACATGGTCACCGATTCATATGAACGGGAGAGTGTGTCCAAAGTTTTGATTGGTACTGCACTCATTTTGTTTTCTTCATTCTTTCAGTCCCCATGTACCAGTATCATTTCCTAAATGTCGCCAACACAAACAAAGGCATCAGAATTTTAAGCAGAATTTTAAAGATAAAATAAATTTTACGACAGTTTGACCTTATTTGACCTTGTAGAAGAGGTCAGAGGTCTACAGTGACGTGACATTTAGAATCCCCGTATATCATTCTCTGTACGCCTCTATGCTGTCTATGCAAGTAATGGCAGTAAGAAACCTTGAAGGAGAGGTCAGAGGTCAAATGTTTTCTGCACTTAGTTTCTACATTATAAGGCTTTTTGTCAGTGTTGGACCAATAAATCATGAAGTTGACCTTGAAGGCCTTAATGGATATAAGCCAGATCTTAATGGCTTGTTAACATGACCCCCCTCTACACCCCTACAGAGTTTACCAGAATGCATTCAAAAATTTTTCATTCAAGAAATTGTTGAGCTATCATGTTTACAGGCAGAATGACACATAATGATAACTTAATTTTCTATTTTAACTTGCTTTTTTAAGTCAGAATTGTATAATAGATAACACAGTAATGTTATCTATTGATGAGTCTTTAGCCTCCTGTCCTCAAAGAGACTATGGCAACCGTCAGACAACTCCAGAGGAAGGAGCAGTAGTTTGCCCACGCTATGACAACTGGGCTGCTGGAGACTTGTTAATGAATGCCATATGCGAGGTGAGGTAGAGTAGGGGAAGGAACACCTGAAAAATAATGAGTGCCAATAGTTAACATTCAGCATAATTGGTAATTGCACAGAAAGTGCATTTTTGAAACTATTAATAAAATCTGCACATACCTTTCCTCAATGCCTATTATTTATGTTGTTAGGAAACCGTTTTACCATTAGCACTGCTACATCATAATGCCTTGTGGAAAAAATCAATTTCCTCAGTATTCAATGAGAGAAGTTTACACTTATTGAATGGAAGCTCAATAAGGAGAGATCATTTGGAAAAAGGAAAGATGATTTATTGAGATACAGAATTTAAATAAAAGCTATTTGGTGATTAGACTCAGATGAACCATCACAGCAGAACGGAGACCCAGCAATGATAGGAATTAGGACAGGACTCCCTGGGGTGTCGACACTGATGGTGGTGAAGATGAAGATGGAGGCTTGGATGGGACTCTGAGAGACCTGGGTGAGGCGGAGATGGGGACGTGCTGCATGCATGCCAGTCTGAAAGACAGATTGGCGGAAGAGCAGTGAGATTTAAAACGTAGAGAACAAAGGCTGATTGGTTCACAGAAGACAAGAAAATGATTGGACCAGAGTAATTATGTCAGTATGAGTTTGATAACATGGGAAAGTTGAAGTGATGTAAAGAATAGATTAGCCTGAAAACCCAGGAAAGCAGGTGGATGAGTGAATACTGAGCTTCTTTATGGAACCTACACATGAGCTTCATTATATTGGAGACTATATTATTGGAGATTTTTTTGGAGACAATTCCACTGTGAATACATCTTGTGCTGTTTATCGGTAACCATTCTTTGATTAGAGATTAGGTACTTAATAAGAAAAATCAGTCATATTGTATTGATTTCACTCAATTATATCCAAGGTTGATCATTTTGTCCATATTATTGACTGAATTATTGACTGAATTTATTTTTTTTATTGTGACGTATATTCTTTTGTTGATTTAAAGCCATGGTTGTTACTGATTAATTACATCTGTCATCTTTTTTCTTTTTACTGAACTGTATGTGTCTGACAGCTTTAGTTGCTTTACTTACTTTTCATAGGCATTCTATCAAGGGAACATTGGTTGGAAAATGCAATGTCACAAAGCTGAAAAATTTGAAAGTTGACTTTTTGAGATATGTACATGCACACATAATGCAAGATTAATCCAGAACATTAAAAGTAATAGTAAAACACTGACAGAGACCATTTCTCTGCAGAATACATACTTTAAATTTTGATCTGTATATATTTAAATAACGTATGTAAAACGTATTATTTCTTCTTATTATTTTTTTGCTCACATAACAGATGCATTAGCTTTAGCTATCGGCTGACACTGAGTGTCAAATTAATAAGCTGCATTTCTAACCGTGAGGAAGAGACTAGAAATCTTTTATTTGACAGGCAACATCAGACTTGCTTCATAACTTCTTATTTCTTCCTCTCTAGAGGACCCTGTTCATGGTTCTGGTTGGATTCGTTATAAAAATGCATTTGATGTCATTTTTAGTGGTTGCCAAGCAACGTGGTACATTCACTGATGAGACCAACTACTACTACTTTGACCGAGACATATGTAAGATTTGTTGCTGCATCAAATTAGGTACAGTTGCAAATTCAGTAACATTAGTGTCGCTGACTAATTGTTTAATTGTCGTTATTTTCCCTCCAATTTCCAATTTTGATTAGGAAGGAGTAAAAATAATCAGTATTTGAGTTTCTCTAAATGCTCCCTGGACTGATAATTATGTGCCTCATTTGCAGAGTCTGAGGTTGTTCATTTTGCCCATATGGTTTTACAGCTGTAACTGACTAAATATCAAACAATACAGTGCAACAGTGAGGTTCCGCATGTAAAAATCCCAATCATATTCTCCATAGGGATTTTGATTATGAGCTATAATATTATAACCATCCAAAGCAGACTTACTACAAGGTGCGACATTGTGAAACGATGGTATGTGCTCCTGTGGAAACCACAAGTCTGTATCATATTAACCTCGATTTAACAAAAAAGGTGTTTTGTGCGTGATTTTGTGGAAAATAACTACTCTTCCTACAATCCTAAATTGAAACAACCTGATTGATGGAGGCTACTGTTACCATGGAAATTGATAAATCTGAATGTCAGGTTGCTTTGTGAGTGCAAAACTTCGGAAACCGTGAGAGCGGTGATTGCGGTCAGAAGTCAGTGTTATTAGGTGACAATATGCAGGCTGCTGAAAAGTTACGGTTAAGTTACTTTAGTTATTGTCAGACTCAAGCGTTCAGCAGTTATGTTGTACTTTCTCTTAAAATTTCCAGGGAAAATACTACCCAGGATACTTTTGTGCTTACATTTGACTTATGCTGTCTCACTGAATATATTGCTGTGTCACTACAATTGCACTGGCACCTTGTTTCAGTAGATACGCACTTCAAATTAGGTAGTGTGTCATCAGCGACAGCGGCACATAAGTGGAAAATAAGAATGGAAAGTGCCCTTCATTTACTTAGACTTACAAATGCTGCTGCCTGCAAGCATTGATAAAACGGTGTTTAGTATTTTTTTTATGTTGTTAGAAATATCAGTATCGCAAATTTTCTTGATATAATTTTAAGGCTGTATCACGCACTTCTATTTATTAGAAAATATTAATGTATTAATCTCAATACTTTATTACTTCTAATACTTGAATTTGTATTGATTTTCCTAAAACGGCATAAAAATAATGTCTTCCCTGATGAATATAGAAATGATCAAGCTCTACCTACCACCTCCCTAAAAAACCTCCTTTTTTCTAAAGCCAGCACACAATGATTGCTTTTTAGCACCTTTAAATATTTCAACAATGTCATTTCATATGAAGGGGAGACACACCCTTTTGGTTGTGTTCCTTAGAGGAGCCACCCATTCAAATATGCTGAGGGAGATAATGGCTTCCTGAACACATTATTTGGAACGTGGACTGGAAATTTAACGGGAGATAGAAAGCAAAAAGACAAAAAATTATTTCTAGCTTGAAATGGGTTGCAAAAAATATTTTTTCAAAGTTAAATCAAAATGGTTCCATCATTAGGAAAAAATGCGCAATCTCTTTGTATTTTCTGAAAACGTCAGCGCTAATGGCAGGATTAAAGTAGAAAAGCTGAAAACAATGATTTTGTGATTGCTTTGCTTCAGAGACACTCAAAACATATTAGTAACTGGCTTGTAGTTTTCCAAAAACTGTAGATTAGTATTAGGGAAAAATTTATTTTCATTGTGTACAGGAAAGTTATTACATTTTAAAATGAAAAATGTAGAAGGGAAAACTGGTTAAAAAGAGGATAAAGAAACATAATAAGGTCAGAGCGAGAGCCGGGCCAAGCAGGGAGTCAGACAGCTTATGGGAAATTATAGAGTAAGGGGAAGGAGCCCTCGTTGAACCTCAGGGAAAGGTTTGTGCATATAATACATGTGTAAGTCTATGTGTGTGTATTTGTATGGGCATGAACATGGGCATGGAAGGTGTGTTTTGCTTGGACACAGCAGGTGTGAAAAGGGGTCAGCAGTTCTTATCCTGCAAAATCCCCTGGCGCTGAATGTGAGTCATCTCTGTGTTTATATATGCATGCATGCATTTTTTTTTTTTGGCCTGTGAATGGAGCAGGAGTTTGTTTTTTTTTATCAGCTGTGAGCAAACAGCAAAGGTCAAGCATACTGAATGGCTAAAATATAAATGAGCAGCCATGGAAACTCCAAAACCTTTAATCAAAATTAATGCTCTAATAACATGAGTCTGATTTGTTGATCAAATTTGTTTACATCATAAGGTTTTTTTTTGTTTTTTTTTAAAAGGAAACTGTGCAGTTTTATATGTACCTGTGGTGCTTGTTCGCTTCACTGTATGAAAACACAGACATATACGTTAATTTACTCTTTTTTGTTCATTATATCACTGTATAAAGCAAGATGGAAAAAAAAAGGCTGTTAATGAACACCAAATGAATAATAAATACATATATTTATTATTCTTAATCTTTGCAAGCTTCATATTCATTGTATAAGACAAAAATTACAATTAAAGGCACTATTAGTGTCACTGTTTGATGAACACTTATTTACAGATATGCATGAGAACACATTCCAGTGAGTCCAGTGATTATTTTTTATTTTTTTGCAGCTTATTGGCTACAAATGTATTGTGCAATTTAGTTCGGTTTTCCAGAGGGGAAAAAAATAATCACATTGATGATGCAGAAGTCTCAAAAACTCATGTATCAAATATGATACATTAGGCGTTAAGAGGTCAAGTCCAAACGCCTACTCGGATTCTTGCTATGGTTTGCCAACTAGGCACGCACATCCCTAGTGCAGAGCTGTTGCTTGGAATTTAATTATCAGGATTTTTGCTTTTTGCACATCATGAGGCAACTTAGTGTTGGAGGATGATATCCAATACCTACGGCGGTCTACAAAGCAAAACATATTGTTATAAGGATGAGAAGTTGTGAGACGCTTATTTGGTCTGTGATGACCGTCGAGTTTATTTGTCTTTGCAGATAGAAAGAAGGAAAAGTCTGCATTTGGAGGCTGGAAGGGTCGACTTTCCACCGGGTCACCGGGGTTTTGAGCATAATTTTGCTAAGAGTTTTTGCACTAGTATGCCACATTCACATTCAGTCGTTCCATGACCGCTTCTTTTGCACAGTATGAATTTTAGAAGAAATTAACTAAAATATATTTATTGGAGTTTTTTTTCTCTTTTGTTTGTTTACAATTTGGTTCCCAAGAAGTTCTATTAAATGCTGGGTCCTCGACCATACAAGGCTTTGTCTGAGCTTTCCGTTACTTATCTAGGGCTGAGCCAAATGAAATGTCATACCACCATTCCTTCTCAGTTCAATGGGAAGCAGCACACAGCTCCAAACAGTCAGAATGCGCTGCAATTAAATTCATCCCTAGAGCTACAAAAGCCGCCTCTGAGCTGAAGTTCCTGTTACATTGTACCCTGCAGGATGTTACACATCTATTCAATAGCAGCTCAACTGTGCTTGTCAACAATACCTGGAAAGAATAGAATAGGATGGTGGAGTATTGTGACATTTGATGGCAAATGTGTTCTGGGATTATCTCTGCAGCAGCCAATATACAGCGAGGCAACTTTGCAATTTTCTGAAGACAGCACCTGCTGGACACTAATTACAAAGAGTTTGTGCCTACTCTATAAATGATTACTTGCTTTCTCTGACAATAAGTGGTTTACAGCAATGCCTTTGTTGTATGCCGTGCTGTAACTTCAGTCACTCAGTCGTATGAGAAACGATGTATCAAAGTCATGCCTATTCAATTTAATTGCACTTGTTTGTGTTTGCCGGTTTCCTGTATATTGGGAATATTGTGTCAAGAACTGCAAAGAGATTATCTGATGAGCTAATGCCGCAAGGCAACGCTCATTTCTGCCTGCAAAAACAATCAATCAGCCTTTCCTGTACATTTATTCAAGCTTAGTACTAAGTATGATAATGCACAAAAACCAGTGGGTGCAGATATTATTACTTGTGAAAACAGGTGTAACTAATAACAGCTGCATATCTTTTCAGTGTGCCGGTGCCAGGCCTCTGGCATTATACAGGCTGGCACACTGGCACTGCTTATTGGCACAGCAAAATGGAATGAAGCCATCATTAATGTTATTAGTCACACCTGTGATTTTCCTGCCATGAGAAAGGACTATTGTATCTATTTCAGACTACTGTATCGTGCTACAGACAGAAGTGGATAGCATTTGGAACCAAAATCTGACCACGAACGCACAAACTGTTGCCAAGAAGCCACATGTCAAATTATTGATGGGGCACATGTTCATTCTTTCGTGTTAGTTAAGGGCTCCAATTTATTGCTAGAGGTGTTTACTCATAGAAAGCATCTATAGGAGTTCAGAAAGAAGGTGAGATGAGGCTTTCCTCTTCCCACTGAGTTGCACATTTGGCTGGCTCATTCAAGAGAAATTGCGGCAGCCAGCCAGCGCGTGTAAAATGGTCTTTGCTGGGGTTCTGGTTGCTCAGGAGCCAAACTCTAGTGACTCATCTCCACTCAGGAGGGGAGATGCCAGACACAGAAGTGGTATTTGTCAGTGAGAGTGAAAATTACCATCTGCAGGGCATCTCACTAGCATCTTTTATTTACCGACACCACCCTGTCTAGCCGGCTGTCTGTCTGATGGCTAGCTGACTGGCTAATGGAATGACTGGAAGTTTGATTTACACACTGTCTTGTCTGGATCCTCACTGACTTACTGTCTATGTAAGGTAACTGACTCTAATTCTTATTGTCTGTCTTAAATCTTCTGTATAAATACTTAAAAACAAAAAAAGTAAATTATTTCAGATTACTAAAATCTGACAGAATATAAGCTGCAGAAGTGTACGTGCGGACCCTGCTACTAAAATTAGAGGCATGAATTAAAATCCCCAGATCAAATGTTAAATGCCTGAGACTAGCAAGAAACTGTAAAGTAAGAGACTCCATGATCTAATCCCACACTCAGGCAGCTCATTATTTAGTCTCCTACTGAAGTCTGTGCTTCTATATTGACAAAATCCTGTCCCTATGGTCTCTAAAACTCTCTAAAACTTGCCAACCAATTTCCTGATTTCTAAGACACTTTCTCTGCCTTTCTCTCTCTCTGTACTCTCAGCTCAGACAGGAAAAGATGTGCAGATGTTTTATTGATGATTCTGAAACCTTTACAGTTAATTAGAAATAAGTTAATTTCATTGCCTGACATTTTCTGACATTGATTTTCAACTGGTGCTTGAGTGTTGTGTGAAACTAAGCTGTCCCTCTCCTAAATTTCTTTCAGTTTTATGTGTCCAATAGTCGGGCACCACATTGTGTGACCCCTCGCCTGCAGTACTGTATACTTTATGCAGAAAGACAATTCATTTCTTTTCAGTTACCCCCAGTCAAAGACCAAATTAAAGGTTGTCATGTAAAGCACAAAAAATGTAAATTCATGGAAAATCAGAGTCACAAAATCAATAATTCCATCAAACAAATGGTGACAAAGTATTAGTAATGTACGACAGGAGGTTTGCAGCTTGTCATTTATCTGCATGGGTAAAATACAAGGTTAAAATAGAACAGAAAACATAGTAGCATGTTAATGTTGCAAGTCATTGTTAAAATATTGTAGATGGCTCAATTTAGAAATGTTAAGTGATGCTGATGCATCTATCATCACTTATAGAGATTATGATGAAGCTTACAAACAAGCAAGCCTGATCTGCCCACGCACAACTCATGCCAACTTTGTATAAGATAAAAAGATGTTATAAAGACACTGCACAAAAAATTAAGGACACGTTCAATCATCACAGGACAACACAAAGTCATCTAAACATTAGGCATATGAATCTGTGCAGTTAGGAAACATGAATGATTGCGAATCCATCTCAGCTGCTTTGCTGCAAATGAAACTGATAACAGTTGCACTGAAGAGGCAACAAGACATCCCGTAAAACAGGATTGGTTTTGCAGGTGGTGGCCACAGACCACCTCTCACTCCTTATCTCTCCTGACTGTCTTTTGCTTTTTTGCTAATGTTCTTGTAATTACTGGTAGTGTGAGATGGTACCTGCATCCCATTCAGGTTACACAGATAGTTCAGCTCGTCCAGGATGACACATTCATACGTGCCATCATAAGAAAGTTTACTGAGTCTCAAGAGGGTGGAAGAACAGGACCAGTATGTGCTCCTTTGTATGAGGTTGAACAAAAGCACTGCCAGAGCTCTACAAAATTACCTGCTGCAGGCTACTCATGTGCACATTTCTGACCAAACTGTTAGAAACAGACTGGATGCCCTCATGCAGGTCTGAGCGGAGATCCCAGGGCACGATCCACTGTCTCATCAGGAGCATGCCCAGATGTTGTTGAGCCATAAACACTACTGAGCCACATTGGGACGCAAGTTGGATCAGCCTGTGATTTCAGTTTTTAATGTTTTTAGTATGATTTTCAATCCAGCCAACCAAATATTGATGATTTTGGTTTCAATTGACCATTGTTACATCCTTTTGTTCTTTTTGTATCAAGACTTTCCAGTTGAATATTTTGTTTATTAAAAGTTTACTTTATCAGCACTTGAAATTATGTTTTTTTGTTTGTTTGTTTTTTTAAATGTAACAATTTTATTCCACTCTGTTGTTTCTACAAATTGGAGTGGAGTTTATTGGAAGATCATGCTCAGATGAGAGGTGGCAGAGGTCTCCTCCTATAAGCAAATCTTAACTGTCATTTTTTTGTTTTGTTTTGTTTTTACATATGTGTTAATATTAGCAATGCCGGTGCCGGAGCAGCCTGCAGAGCAGGAGAAGGGGGCCATGGTTCCCCCTGTGATGCCAGCCTCCAATGGAGACAGATCTGAGACAGAGACAACCTCCTCTATCCTTGCCTCTGTCAAAGAGCAGGTAGGAAGTCTCCCATTTAAATGTGTGTCCTGAAATATGTAAAGCCTTTATTATGGAAAACTTTGGTAAAAAAAAAAGTGAAATTGTAGCTGTGTTGCCAATTAACAGCTTACTATAAGGCAGGTCAGGAAGTTGTTGTTCTGTAGCAGCACCCCACTGCTATAAAGTGTTTAAAGAAAGCAACAATTGATTGGTTTCAAGGTAACGCACGAGTTTAATGGATGGAAGTAATGGAGATTATGGAGCGAGAGCTGCGGCCAGTGTAGACATAGTGGAAAATGTCATTAAAATCAAGGCAGTTGCTTGACGGAGGAGCGGTGGAGTGGTAACTGCATTGCTGCAATGATGCTGCATGGTGTTGCTTAAAAAGGAAGAACAGGAAAATCATATATAAGTAGAGGATGGTGGAATCAGATCAATAAATCAAACTTTGTTTTAGGTCAGGGTGAAGGGAAATAAATGCAATACAAAAATATTTTAGTATTTGATATGTTAGGTTGAGAAGGAGTGAGAAAAAGCAAGAATAGGAGGTACGCAACAAGCAGAGGACTGGACAGGAATTGATTTTACGGTTTTGTTGAATATAATTCTACTGTATGTATGCAAGTGGGAGTTTCGTAGAACAACGCAACATTTGACAGATTTGGTTATCTGAAGTTATGTGCATATGTTGTGTAAGCTTATTAAAACTGATCTTTATACCCCTACATTTGTAAATTTAATACTTTATTGATGTTTTACATAAGAGATATATGCACAGTGTTTCCCTTCACAATAAAAAGATATTCCTGAGTCCCTCTAAAAAAAAAAAAAAGTTCACACTAATTGCATTCAGTGAATTGTACTTAGCATTGTACTTATTTCATTGTGTAATGGAATTCTGTTTCATTTAGATTTAGCTCATCAGCAAGTACAATATGCCATAGATTTATCATTTTGCCGATCTGCATTGACTCTAAAGTTCTCCTTAATTTAATACCACAAAATATTCCATTTACCCTTACTGAGTCAAGGACAAGTCCTGATGGCAATTTAAGCTTTTTTTTCCCTTTGCAAATGGCATTCATTTGTGTGTGTGTGTGTGTGTGTGTGTGTGTGTGTGTGTGTGTGTGTGTGTGTGTGTGTGTGTGTGTGTG
>JAVDPK010007119.1:0-18690 GCA_034780415.1 Cichlasoma orientale
ACACACACACACACACACACACACACACACACACACACACACACACACACACACACACACACACACACACGTATACAGAGTCTTCGAGCCACACATCCCTGGGTTTACAGCAATGGTGTGAAAATATGTGAGTGTAAATGAGATGCAGACAGGCTCACAGCAGTGAACCCAGCAAAGAGAGAGAATAAGAGGATGTGGCTTGGCTTTGAATTGCTAAACTAAAGTTTGAGGAGATGGAAGGAGTCATATTTTGAATTCTATGCATACTGAGCATCTTTGAGCAACAGAGTGTAAACGGAGCTGAACATTTTTCTTCTGCTGGTAATTCAGGATTAGATATTCATTTTAAAAAAATATGAAAACATATGCACTGACCTCTTTTTCCTAGGTAGCTCAAGGAGTTGGAATGTGTGGAAAGCATTCAAAGAATCTTTGTGGAAATAGTTAATTACAGCGAGCAGTTCTGCATTAAAAAGGTTTTATCGGTAAAATGTGTCACGATAATTACTCAAGAATAACGGAAGAACCAATCAGGAGCTGTCTCTGATTTGTTTTTAAGAAACAAAATCACTATAAAAACCTCTGCAGCTACTTATTATTTTCATAAAATGAGGCAAAAATAAGAAAATAAATAAATAATCATTAGTTAAAGAGTATTTATAACGTTTGTGTGACTCAGAAGCAACTTTCCATCAAAAGCGGACCTCAAGATGGGATTTCAATTTATGTAGATCTATCCCCCACAAGTCAAAGTTGGCGAGAAGCCACTGGTTAAAATGCACTGACTGTCGGATCATTAATGGCTGGCTTCCTATTCAGATGATATTTTCAAGTATATTCTATTGTCTATATATGTGCTATATTTTTTTAGTGATTTGTTTAGCATTATCCTGGTAAAAAATTCTCATAGTGTGAACTCGGAAAGCATATATGCTGTAAGGAATGTGGAGAGAGAGGGAATGACACCATAAATGGACTGGGGCAGACTTGAACCCAGGGTGCTGCAGGAAAAGACCTCATACTGGGGCTACTAGGTGAGCTTCAGAGGCATTGATCAAATATGCTGCACTCTAAAAGTGAAAAATAAATAACTAACTTTTAAAGAGGCATATAAAAAAGTACAATATGTTTCTTCATATATTTGGGAGAGTAGAAATAAATTACCCTGTCATCCTGTGGCATAGAAATGATGTTCAATCAAAAGTGGAAACAAATACATGTGAATTTTACATGAAATATTGGGAAACAAAGGCTTCTTAAGGTTTACTAAGTTTTGAAGTTGCTGTGTAACAATTCAGTTCAATTCAATTTTATTTATATAGCACCAAGTCACAAAAAACAGTTCCCTCAAGGCACAACAAATGGCCTCCTGCAATTTCATGCGGATATCCTTGAGTTGATAAGCATTATGTTTAAAGAATACCATATTGATACTGTGTTAATAATACAATATACAAGTAATCTAGTAACTGTAACAATTTACACAACAAGTGGATGCATTGCACCTTTTTATGGCTGCCACCCACTATAAAGCAGAAAAAAAATTGTTATTAGACAGCTAGCTAATACCACAGTGTGTGGCTTATGCAGCTTAAAAGAAAAAACAGAAAAAAAAAACCCAGTTCACCAGGGGAGGAGATTACCATAAACCCCATTTTACAAAAAATGATCCAAACATTCATTAAAACTACATAAGATGAATCTGAATGATAACATTTTTATCTATAGCTATTGAGATAATACTGCTATCTTGAGTTATTTTGGACAAAATATTGTCATAACAAAATCTCATATCTCAACAACTCCTAACAACTATTTTGAGTTTTGTGCCCTCAAATGATCACGTTACATCCACTGAAATGTAGCCTATACAGTTCAGTATAGGTACTCACCAAGTACTTTACTATGTACACCCTGCTAGCTTTTATTTAACCTTTATTTATACAGGTAGTCCCATTGAAACTCAGTGTCTCATTTGCAAACTGTTTCAAACAAGCGTAACAAATTAAAAACAATAAAAATTTGAAACAATAAAAAATCTGAATAAAATATCAAATGTTTACACAGTCATATCATCACAATCATATCATCACAATCATATCAACACAATCATCACAAGTTCCCAGTGATGATTTCACAAAATTTTTTATATGTCTTCTATAATGTATTCTAATACTGGGTTGGACCCCTTTTACCTTCAGAATTGCCTTAATTCTTTATGGCACAGAGATTTTGGCTCATATTGACATGATAGCATCACACAGTAGCTGCATTCTTTGTTTCTTGGTTCATCCACGATGTGAATCTCTAGTTCTATCACATCCCAGATATGCTCGATTGGATTTAGAGCTGGTGGCTGTGGAGGAAATTTGAGTACAATGAACTCACTGTCACGTTCAAGAAACCAGTTTGAGATTATTTGAAATTCATGACACGGTGCATTACGCTGGTGGAAGGGGCCATCAGAAGATGGGTACACTGTGGTCACAAAGGGATGGACATGGTCGGCAACAATACTCAGGTAGGCTGCAGTTTTTTGCTATTGTCTCAAATTGTGTCAGGAAAATATCCCCCACACCATTACAACACCAGCAGCCTGAATCCTTTATACGAGGCAGGATGGATCCATACTTTCATGTTGTTTACACCAAGTTCTGACACTACCATCTGAATGTTGCAGCAGAAATCAAGACTCATCACACCAGGGAACATTTTAACAATCTTCTGTTGTACAATTTTGGTGAGTTGTTGTGAACTGTAGCCTGTTTCTTGTTTTTCAGGAGCACCAACCGGTATGGTCTTCTGCGGCTGTAGCCCATCTGCTTCAAGGTTTGAGGTGTTGTGTGTTCAGACATGCTCTTCTGCATACCTTGGTTGTAACGAGTGGTTGTTTGAGTTGCTGTTGCATCAAAAAGTCATTTTCACCCAATGAACTGCCGCTGACTGATGTTTTCTCTTTTTCAGACCATAAACCATAGAGATGCTTGTGTTGGGAAAATCTCAGTAGAGCAGCAGTTTCTGAAATACTCAGACCAGCCAACAACCATGCCACATTTAAAGTCACTTAAATGAACTTTCTTCGCCATTCTGATGCTCAGTTTGAACTTCGGCAGGTTGTCTTGACCATGTCTACATGCCTACAAGCATTAAACTGCTGCCATGTGATTGACTGATTAGATATTTATGTAAACAAGCAGTTAAACTGTGCACTTAACAATGTGGCCAGTGAGTGCACATTAACTTATTATAGCCAGAACAATTTTTCTAAAGAATTAGATAATTAAGTTAACCAGTGGTGTTTCATAAGTTGAGACTGTGTTTTAAATCTGTCACAAGGACAACATTTACTGTCAAACAGATTTAGTGGAGGACAGAAACACCTAATGACTGTTTCTAAAATGTCATCAGTCATGGCAAGTTATTAATTCAGGTCATTAGTTACAATGACTCTAAATCAACAGTGCTGTTCTGAGTGAGAGAGCTCAGCACTTCAGGCATTTATTTCTATTCAGTCAGTGACATCAGAACAGATGTGTCTGATGTAAATGTTTGGCAGTTAAACCACTGGAAACATGCTGTGTTGTGATCTCACATTTATCCAACTCACATGAAAAGTTTTGTTCCAAAATAAGATTAATGCCATTTGGGAAAAAGGAGAGAGAAAGAATTAGGCAAAGAGAAAAGTGAAGAGAAATTCTTCATACTTCTTACATCATAAAATTTTCAAACTAAACCTTTGAGTCAAGACACATTAAATACTTTACAGTTATATACGTTGTTAATTAAATAAATTAAAAAAAAAACATAGAAGCTTTTAGACACATTATTAGCACTTATTATATCTACTGCATGATTAGAGCAGCTCGTTCATACATCAGGATCATTATAAGTTAACCCTGTGTTCACAAGAAAGGCTGTTAATGCTTACAGCAACATAAATTAAACAAGAAGAAAAACAGAATGGAACACACTGGGCTACTGTTCACAATAAGCTTACCTACATGAACATACAGTACAGGTTTTGTTTGTAATAATACATTAAAAGCTCTTAAGCTGTATCCATAATTACAGAAAGTAGCTCACATCGTAATGTGACATAAAAGAAGCCATCAAATGACATGTGGATTCATAAAATATTCAGGCCTGTTTAAATGATGCATACCTAATTGCGTTTTGTATTTAATTAACACTGATTAAATGAACTTTTCTGAAAATTAATTATAAAGACAATAATCTGTAATGAAAAAAAAAAACCTGTTTCCCAGAATCTGAATTTGGCTTTAACCGTACAAAACTGCAATTAGAAGTCTAGACATAGTAAGAGGTGGGGTCAACTAAATTCAGTAAAATGGAAAACATCTTAACAGTCAGACTGTGTGCACATTCAATAATGACTTCACACATTCTGCTCTAAGACTAAATCAGAAGACGAACCAAGATAAGGTAGCGTACTGAAGAGAAACTCATTAAAAAAAACTCATCTTCACTTCTCACTGTAAGTTCTCACCTTGCTTCTCTTCTTTCACCTCCAACTTACTCAGGCAGTAATGCACATTAACACAAACATACACACATGTGTTCATACATACAGAGCTGTGGAAAAGTATTTGTCCCCTTCCTGATTTCTTTTTGCATATTTGCCATAAATGTTTCAGACCATCAAACAAATTTTAATATTCGACAAAGATAACATGAGTAAACCCAAAATGTCATTTTTAAATGATGATTTAATTTATTAATGGGAAAAAAAAGCTATCCAAACCTCACCAACCAAGCCTGGCCCTGTGTGAAAACCTAACTGCTCTCGATTGTTAAATCATGAATTCACATTTTTTTGGAAAGCTGAGTTAAATTTACTGATTACTGCCAGACCAGCTGAATCAAGAAATCACTTAAAGAGAACCTGTCCTTTACAGGTTAATAATGACAAAGTCATTGACATCTATCAGTCTGGTAAGGATTGTAAAGCCACTGCTGAGACTCCAACAAATCATGGTGAGAGCCATTATCCACAAATGGAGAAAACTTGGAACAGTGGTGATCTTCCCAGGAGTGGCCAGTCTACCAAAATTACTCCAAGAGTGCACTCACAACTCGTTCAGGAGGTGACAAACAAACCCAGAACATCTAAAGAACATCACTGAAATTGATGGAACCATGAATTTTGCTATGTACCAGAAAATATCTGGCCATCAGTTCATGCCCTGAAGCTCAAGCGCACTTGGGTTATGCAGCAGGACAAAGAACAAAAACAAAGAAAAATGAAGAAAATAAAAGGAAGGAGTGATCCAGTCAAAAATCAGATTGAGACATTGACATGACCTTAAACAGGCAGTTCATTTTCGAAAACCTCTCCAATATGGCTGAATTTAAATAATTCTGCAAAGAAGAGTGAGCCTAAATACCCCCACAGCGACGTGAAAGACTCACAAATGCTTGATTGCAGTATTTGCTGCAAGGGTGGAACAAGCAGTTATTAGTAGGAGGGGGCAATTACTTTTTTACATGGGGCTAGGTGGGGTTGCATAGTTTTTTTTTCCCTTCATAAATTAAATTATCACTTAAAAACTGCATTTTGTATTTATTCAGGTTATCTTTGTCTAATATTAAAATTAGTTTCACCATCTGAAATATTTAAGTATGACAAATACGCAAAAAAAAAAAAAAAGAAGGAAGAAATCAGGAAGGGGGCAAATGCTTTTTCATAGCACAGTATGTAAGCATGAACAGTAAACAGTTTTTACATGAGTGCAGACACACATGCAGGATCCAGATGACTTTTGTCATGACTCAGTAACACTGTAAAAGTCATGTACATTCCTGCCTCTAACCACAAGAGCTCACCACACGCACACATGCCTTTACATTGGAGCACCAGTAAAAGCAAGTTATTCAATGGGCTGTCTGAGGGGGGGGGGAATGCACACAGACAAAAAATAAAATAAAATAAAATAATGTACACCATGCCCCTCATCATCATTTTCTCCACTAACACATCCTTCACTCATCTCCCTCCAGCCCTTCTTTCAGCGGCTCACTGCCTTGTTTGGTCACCTCGGTCTCCTTCAGAGCACTGATGACTGGTAACCATGGTGATGGCAGTTCAGGTCCACTCCTCTTGACCTGGTTTAGGTGGCTGAGAGCAGCGTACAGTCCGGCGTTTGTGCCGCCGTGCGCACCTGGCTCCTGCTTCTGCTGCTCTGTGTAGTACATCTCCAGAGCTGCAGGGGTGCAGTGCTTCTGCTGTTGGACACAAATACAAGAACAGCGTTGATGCTTTCAGTATTACTCACACACTGATTTGAAATCATCAACACGGAACAAAAACCCGGGTCGACGTAAACTGCAGATATCCTCCTGATATTAATTCACCTGCTCCAATAGGAAGCAGTCTAACTTAATTAAAGCTCCAAGAGATGAAATCACCAGACTTTGAACAATTATGATTAATAGTTTTCTATGTTTCTCATAGAGCCTTTTATCTATAGTAATGTCGTATGCTGTAAAACGTATTCTGGTTTATATCATTGCTCAAGTAATGTAGTCCTCTTCTCTATGTTTCATCTTGTTTTGTTTTGTTTTTGTAATCAATCATCCGTGCAGCTGCTTTGGGTGTTCTGGTTTTCTACAGGAAGAACTTACAGAAATGCATTGTGACACGCAGTCGCTGTCATGGGTTCTGCTTGTCTTTGCACACTTTGGGAAGAAGCTTCTGAAGCTAGAGACAAAATTGTCCAATGTTGCCTGTTTTCTCACCTAGCACCCAGACTGAGTCGAACACTTGCATTTTGAAATACATTGGGAAGGTTTGGAAAGAGTTCAAGTGTAAAAACAGGTTGCATTACATTCAAACACTATATATGAGGCTGAATAAAAAGAATTCAGTAAAAGGTACTCCAGAGGATAATCCAGGGTCTTAAACACACAAAGATGCGCCAGAGTGTGCAGAAATATAAAGAAAATGACAAAAATGCATTGCAATTAAGGTTGTTTAAATGCCTGGTGCATAGATATAGTTAAAGATTTATAGACCCAATAAGCTATCGCTTGAGGAGAAAGCATCCTTCAGAACATCTTTAAACTCACATTTATTTGTTTTTGAGTAGAATTAAAGGTATGTATGAAATAATGTGGGTGAGTCAAAGCAAGAAATTGAATGCACGTCCTGTTATTGTTGTGCTTTGGAAAGAGTCCATAGAAGCGCCCTGACCTTGCAAGTCTTTCCTTAAAGAGGATCCACTACCTGACCTTCCCTAAAAGGAAGGAGTCAAGCCTCTCAAAAGCACAGCAGTGACTACACCACCCTCCACCTTCCATCCTCTCTTTTTGTCTCTAACGACACACTAGCAGGAAAAAAAATGCTAAAAGCAACTGTAACCGGCAAAAACTTCAAAAGCTTTGCCGGAAGCCCCCCCCCCTCCCTCCCTTCCTTGCTTCCCCCTCACCATTAAGCCTTTAATCACAGTTTAGTCACGCTCAGCTCTAATTAAAGACCCCTACAATTCACAAGCGGGCATCCCAATCTCTGCCTGACCAGAAAGTAGGCTGTCACTCCCTTCCCTTCCTTCCCCCACTCTCTCTATCTACCCCACTCTCTCATTTTCTTCTTTCAGGCAGGGCCTTTAACTAACATTCGTGGTTGTGCTGGTTTGGTAGACGATGCCTCCAAGGTGTCATTTGCAGACAATGAATTTGGGCTGCCAGTTTTTGGAGAATAGTCCTGAAGTGACTGAAATGAGAATCTGTGAAGAAGAAAACACCAACGAGCTGCACTGTAGACTGTGTAAATACTCCACACAGACTACTTCAACAGTAATAAGTTTGTGATATAGAAGGATGAGACTCTGATAGGACCTGCTTCAGCTGGTCTCTGCTATGCTGCAGGAAGATAATGGACCTTCCAGGATAATTTGCTTTCCCACGTTTCCCTGAATCATATAAAAATCTGTTTTTATACAGCTGTGTGTGTGTGTGTGTGTGTGTAATGGTATTACTCATGCTGTGGGGACCAGCCATTCCCTTCTAAGGAATAAAAGCTTTAAAATAGTTCATAATATAAATGATTACATTTTAGGTTCAAGCTATGATTTAAAATTTAGTCATGGCTAGTACCAAGTTAAGTCTAAAGGAAATGAATGTAAGTGAGTGGAAGGATCTGTCTTTGTGTGGGCACGTGTATGGACACATGCCTAAGAGACGTATGTTTATGCAAAGAATCGTGCTTGTAAGATAAGGAAGCTCCCTGTGCATGCATGGATATGCTGCCCACCTTCAAGATGAAACCTTCTGGGCAGGTAAGCTGGTCATACCACATGGCTTTGTACATGAGCAGAAGGAGCAGGCTGGTCAGGAAGGCCAAAGTAATGAGGATCAGGCCTGTGATCTGAGGAAAAACACATATAAATACATGCACAATTATACAGTATATATTTAGAAATAAGCACTGAAAATACTTTTCCTACTCTGCCTATGGCCCTTAGCCCCCAGGTGTGTTGCATACAAAGATAGCAACCATGACAGCTCTGCCAGAATAGATGCTATGTCCTTCCTGGTGTCTGGCTGCAGTATAGTTATAGTCTAAAAGGGCCCATTGTGAAGTTACCCATTGGTTTGTGGACCATGTTGAAACCTTCAGTTCAGCATTTTGACCATTGCTATTTTTTGTTTGTTTGTTTTTTGAAGCCAAACATGATGAGCAAAGGGTGGATCCAAGTGAGAGCCCAAGGAGACTATGCATGATCATACAGTGTATCCTGCTTACTGCTGATATAATTTACAAAAGGAACATCGTGCTGTATTGAAGAAGACTTGAAACTAGTGAGAACATGAAGTCATTATTGTGGTAAATAAATCAAGAGAGAATTGAAATTATTAAATTATTTTTTCACAGCTTCCTATGCAATCTGAAATCTGAGAACAGAGGAATCGCCCCCTTCTGGTCATTAGAAAAAATATAATTGATTCCCCAGGAAAAGCCTTATGGCCTCTATCTCCAGTCATCATGAAATCCACACTAGCCCAAAAAACATTTTTCCAACTCACAACCCTTGGATTAGAAGCAACTGTAAAACAGGAAAAACTATAAATCCGAGCATTACAAACCCCTGTCTTCATTACGTAATAGTTTATTGATATGGTTGTTCATTATTTAGCTTTTTCCTGAGAATACACCACTGAGCAACTTTCATTTTAAATGAATGAGGCAACATATTATAATCTGCTATGTAGTTTTTGGGCCATTTCAGATAGGATAAATAACCTAATTAAAAAGCTTAGCACTGCACTTTTTAGCAATCAATGCTCAAACAGAAGAAAACTGCATTTGTTGGGGGGGCTTCTTTCAGCCAGGCATTAATACACATGCAGTACTTTAATGAGCATTTCCAGCAGCAGGCCAGTGCACATGAGGTGGATTCAAAACAGTGCCAGTGTTCATTCTAATAGATGCAAAGTCCATCAAGCACTGCACACTGCGCTTAAAATAACCAAAACACAGACTTATACTAAATTTGCGTTTTTGTAGATTTTCTCCCATCACCTTGGCCTTCTCAGAGACATCACTGTAGAAGTTGATATTCAGCTTCTTGATGGTGGGAAAATACAGCTTGCTCTTCTTCTGCTGCTGCAGCTGGAACTGTGTTGACGTCTTCACAATGACCTGCAGGAGAGGCAGCGCACTGTCACTGTGACTTTCCTGAAAAAAAGCTCAGCGTTTTTATTTATCCACTACGGTCGATAAAGGATGTCCTCAGTTTTCAGCACAGGTCCAGCAATCTGCTGAACACTATTTTGGATGTGAAAAATAAATTGGCATCATTTGCAAAAACAGACAGTTTTAATTATATGTTAAAAACACATTTGGGAACTACAAAGTATTTTTATGTTAATGTTTCACCACCAGCTACTGAGCCTGTGGAACATCCTGTGCTGCTAAGAGCATTATCAAGCAAAATATGATTCTGAGAGCTTTCTTCTTGTATTATGTATTCAAAGAGGCGCTTGCATGGCGTGGGCTGGTGCCAAGGTTTTAACCTGGGATGGTAGGCAAGGAAAGGTAAATACAGCACTCTCAGTGCTGGGGTTTATGCGAGGACAGGTAAGTGTGCCCACATGAATTTTAATGATGTTTATCGTAATTTGTGGGGCATTTCTGTAATGCTATAATGTACAGTTCTGTTGTACCCAGTGTTCAACTTGGAAAGTACACAGTATTTTATAAAACACAAGTGGGCAGGCAAAGAAAAAGATCGAGGAGGGCTATAATTTTACCTTTTCTGCAAAAGGCTGCTGGAGCTGGTTGACCTCCAGGGGTGTGATGAGGGGGATGTTATCAAAGCCATCGTCCGCAGATGGCTGCTTCTCCAGCTTATCGGACAGATTGCTGCCCAGCTTCACCATAGCTGCTCGTCTGTCTGAAAATGACCGGATGAATCTCGAAATCAGGGACAGATTTAGTCAGACTGAGCGTTTTGTAACCAAATGCGATAGCGCTGCTTGAGGACCCTGCCAGGACAGAAGAGGAAGTGAGAAGATAACAGTCTGATGAGGATAAATGGGCCAGGATAAGAGAAATACAAACCGCATCAACAGAAGAGAAAAGCATAAAAGTTATTTTTTAGTCATTTTAGCAGCATGGCTGAAGATAAGGAAATGTGTGTCGGTCTACCACTTTGGCCCAGAGTGAATTATATCAACAATGACTGCACTGAGTGACACGATTTTATTAATACAAACATAATATATCCTGCTGACTTTGATGATCCTCTGGCTTTGTGAAAACAGCTAGTGGACGCATTGCCATCACATCTGCTTCATAAAAACATGTAACCTTTGGCAATATCTTAATTTTATGCCGTGTCAGGCTCATGCCACACCTGAGTTTTATGAGTAAATTAAAACGTTCCCGTCATGCTTAGCTGGACTATGTGTTTAATATTAAATGCCTGCTAAATGCTTGCTAACACAGTAAATGGTGAATATGATAAATTATAAAAACATTGTTATTGTCAGCATAGCATGCTGACATGTATAGAATAATTACCCTACGGAAATGCTAGCTTCTAAGCAAACACTGAATATATTTGCAAGCATTTATTAAATATCTAAAATGACCATTTCTTGGCTGGGAGCTGTCTAGATATTTTTACTCTTTATGCTAAGCTATCCAGCTGCCTACTTAACTAAATGTTCATGGTATATTACTGGAATCATCTTATAATGCTCGACAGAGAGCAGTTTAGCAGATTTCAGGCTATTTCTTCAATAACTGCCCTTTTAAACTGTCGACACATGAAGTGAATGACTTTGATCATATTGTTAGCGTGCACTGTTGCACGGAAACCTTAGTTCCTGGCATTTATGGGCATGTTACTTTGGCATATACCACCCAGCAACACATTGTTGCAGACAAAGCACCCTCCCCAATGGCAGCAACTTTCCCCAGCATGGCACACTGTAAAAACTGTTCAGTAATAGCGTGAGAAACCCATCAAAGACTCCAACTCACAACTCTCCCGATCTCATCAAGCACCTGCGGGGTGTGCCAAAATTAGCCCCATCAACAGAAGCCTCACTCCATAAGTCGTGAGACTGTCTTGGTGCTAGACACAGTATTTGGTTTGCATGTTGTGGCTGATCAGTGCAGCAGCAGCTTGAATACATACAGTTTATGAGTAAAAAAGAGAAGCCTGCTCTCTTCCTATTTATCCAGTCCAACAATCTAGAGTAAACAAGTTTCATTACTACTGTATATCTGAGTATCCATGTATCTGACACATATAAACTTCATGCTCTCAGTGCTTCTCTGCTCAGATAAGTGTCTGAATGTTGCTCCTCTATCTGATGATGAGCTAAATGTGGAGGGAAGAGGTGAGGAGCCACTTTATCTCATTCACGCATTGCAACACAACACCTCCCCCAGCAAAGGATGCCACTGGCTCACTGACGCCAATGACTCACAATGATGATACACACCAGGAGGCAAAGAGCTGGAGTTTGTATGCTGCTGGAGAAATCCCTGGTGCCCAGGAAATGTGTTTTTGATGAAGGAGATGGAGGATCATTTACGAAAGCCTCTAGCCTGTCATCAAGTGGCAAATGCGTATGATAATATTTTTTAACCATGTAATATCCTTTCACGAAACATTTTCAGCATTTAGAAAAACAAAATTACTTTTGCGCATTTGAAATCTTTGTTAGGTAAGCTCTTGACTGAATCTAGGCTATTACTCAAGACTGCAACACATAGTTCTTGATGAGTGGGTGGTTATAATGTGGTCATCTGTGCTGACCGCCATTTTTCCTCCCCACGGTTGGAGTGAAGTGCGGGTGCGATGATTCATCCTGAATCTGTGATTAACAAATGAGTCGAGTGCTGCTGTCACTCAGCGTTCCCACACCCTGACAGGAAAGGAGTCCAGAAATTGAAAGAGCTGCAAATTACATCCTTTAAATTCACAGCCACAAATGTTTTTCCTTAAATTACCCACTGTAAAAGATTAATAATTATTTTATAGTTCTATCCATCACCCAAATCTGACATACTGAAGGAGATTTGATGCTGTCTAAAGGTGAAGATGTACTGTGCTATGAATACTGTAGGTAGCAGAGTGTTTGCTACCTGTGCCTGTCAAGTTCTTCAGGGTTCACTGGTCATGCATATCTAAACTTGCTGCATTGAAGACTGCTGCTCCAAGATACACAGGCTGTGTATGCAATAATCAGAGAGTAGAGATAAGATAGAAAAGAGCTGATAAAACACATTTTCTATGCAGTAGTGTTTTTAATTATTAGGCTATTTAATCACATTTTGCAAACTTATCTTCTGAAATAACATTCCTCCACTGTGCATGGTTGTTTTTGAGTAGTTGCAGACTTAATTAATGCCCATAGGTGGTGAAGACAATAACAGAATTTAAGTGCAGCCTCTTATATAATGGAGGTATAGGGCAAATTACAACGCATTTCAAAGACACATACAGTCCCATGCAGCACTCATGATGGTTGTCCATTCATCGCCTAAAGAGGACGAAAAAGCCCAATATAAGCTACCTGCACTAAATCACTTAATTGGCTATGCATATCTAATCGATATTAAGTGATCATCTCTCAGCGACATAACCCGCAGTCCTTTAACCGCATTCACGTCTGTCTAATAAACACGAATAAGCCGTTGCACTCTCAGAAATACTGAAGCAGAAGGAGGAATAGAAACTTACGGTGGTCTTGCGGGCTCTCCGGTTGCCTGTGGATGGGGTCGGATCTCACCGATGCTGACGGGGACTCGGTGTGAACGAAGGTTGCCGTGGTGATGTGAGATTCACGGCAGGACTGCGCATGTAATTCAGCCTGTAGCGGCTCCGTTCTCCAGCGGAAACTGGCAGCTTAACGCGCGTCTCAGCGCAGCTCACCGGGACTTCAGCTGATGTATGTGTGTGGAAAATATTCATATGTGAGTGTTTGTGATCAAAAGCGTCTGGGTTGCCTCTGAATGTAAATATGGAGAGTTCCTTTATTTCATCTTGGTCTCCAGGTTTGAGTACATTAACTCAAGTGCTGGACTTAACTGCAGTTTTGTTGAAAGATGCTGCAATTTTTTACTTCACTAGATTAAAGCTACTTAACACCCATAATTCCTGTTTACGATGCACTTCAAGTCCGCTTATTTAGGACTGCTAATCAGTATAAACACATTTAATAAATGCTTTACAAGCAGATATATGGTATAGAAAGTGCCCACTAGAGGAGTTATAATTGCTGATAAGGCATTAACACGCACTTACATCTACTCACAACTACATATTTTAAACCATTCATAACGTGTAAGTTCTTATAAAGTGCTACACAAAGGGACTCCGACAATTAAGATGTTACACTGGAAAAAACAGTCAACTTAAATAAAATTACACATTTAAGCTAAAACTTCCCAGCAGCATAAAGCAATTCACAATCACATGATCTGTAGAAGGGGCCATTGTGCAAAAGCAGTTTTCTTTTTTTTTTTTATATTTTAGTACATTTTACTATGAATTATTTCCAATGATTCCAAGAATTGAGTGCTTTCACTTTTAAGAGAGTATTTTTACACTGAGGTATCGCTATGTTAACTAAATGCATTATTTTCATAAACATTTACCTGTAACTGGGCCTTAACTTTATAGCATCTTTGATCTTCAAAAGAAATGGAAGTAAATACTCTGGCTCCAAACATGACTTTGTAATGATGGGCAAAAGGTTAAAGACCTGCGGACATGATGTAGCTCAGTTGTCTCTGACCTACTAACACATATCCCATGACCTGGGTGACCTGAGGAGTCTTCAAAGGCATATTAAAGCTTTAGCTTATTTCTGGATTTTTTTTTTTCACTCAAATCAAATATGTCTTGCTGTGAGGAAGAGTTATTTATATCAGCTTACTGAGGGTTATTTGATTGGTGATTGGTCACCTAGTTTAGATGAGGATAAGAGGTGTTGTTTATGCAGAAGATGTGTGTCGAGGAGAAGCAAAAGACTGATATTTTGAGTATTTATTCATACATGCGCCTGTGATAAGAGAGAAATAAGAGAGTGATGTGTTAGTGGGAAGAAGAAGCCAGGCTTGTCTGCAGATTTAGATCAACCTTTTCATGGAAAGCGGACCCATGCTGTTTTCTTCTTTGGCCATGCCTGACTGTATGAATTCATTACCCCTTAAAGGGAGCACTCGTCCAAAAATGAGTGCTGAACCCCCATGCCCCCCCACCAACCCATCAATTGGGCCTACATTTATTATTTTGACCTTTGCTTTGAGGCAGAGGGACATCAAAGTGGATCCTGGACTAGTTCCTCTATAAAGAGACGGAGGTGTCATCCTCACAGTGTGAGAGGCAGACTGCTGGCCTGCGCTGGTTTTGTTGTCAGTGCAGAAGAGGCACGGAGTCTGGGTCAACATAATTAAAATGAGAATCAATTAGGATAAAGTGTATGGAGGAAAAAATGTGACAAACCAGGCGTGCTAATCTGTCTCTGTTTATATACAGTCACTGGTGTGTAGAAACATTTCTAACATCATTGCGACTTGTAATTTGTATTATTAGCGCTTCCAAAAACATTTATATAATGGAAAATAAAAAAAGCTTGTGTATTTTGCAAAAGCAGCTTTTTGTAGTCATCAAACAAAATTAACCCTTTCTGTATTTATTAGATTTGTAAACAGTAAATGTATCACATTATTACAGATGTAAATAGAGTTTTCACATAATGCAAGCAGGACTTTGGACTGGATGCTGAACTTTCAACTGTTAACGGTAATTTCATTGACATAAAATTTGAATCTGGGTGATGAGCAAAAACCAACAAAAACAAAAAAGTACATAACATAAAATAGAAATATAAAAGCTAAAATTCATCATTACTAAATCCCACTTCAAATTTTGTACTCTTACAGCAGGCACATGAATGCTTAGAAACATTTTTAAGAAGAAAATAAGAAAAAATATTTGGGAGGTAAGTGCAGTAAGTTGTCAGGTCAATCACTGATAAAATCTTACGGTTTGGTTAAAGGAAAAAAAGTAGTGATGTTGATATTCACCAAATAATATACACCCACGGTGCTTCCCTCCATTTCCAGTGAATTACCACAGCCACTAAAACTACACACACTCCGTGTAATTTTCCACATTATTTCTAATTAACATGCAGACACCATTTTTTCCCAACGGTTCAGGTTTAGGTTAGATTTATTTTGTTTAAGCTGCCCTTGCATCTGTCATCAGATAGAAAATATATTTAATTATTTTAGGTTTTATCAAAAATGCTCTGAGACGGAAAAAAAAAAAAAGAATGGTAAATACGACCAAGTTTGATAGTAGGACCCTCATTTCCAGACCGCACACGCCAGTGAACTGTACAGCAGACGAAGGCAGATCCATTGTTGCCGTTTCTTGCTATAGGTCTGCATGCAACCCCTCGAGCAGGTTCAGCAGGATCTACGAAGATCACTCTCTCACAGAGTAGCCCTCTGTATTGGCCGCTCAACTCTCGGTGCTATCCACACTTTAGTTTTCTCCACTCGGACTGCTCGTGTCTGCCTTTCTTGACTGAAACTCTGAAAAAAAATCTGTGCCTCAACAGATTTAATTCTGTTTCCTCCTCTAAAGTCATTTCCTGTCCTGGATTAAAGTCTTACTTATTTGGAGATGGGGACATTTGCAACATTTTACAAAAAAATCAATCAACATGTTACAAAAAATCAATAGTAAGTGTGAATAATTTATGAGAGAAAATATTTTCTAATATTTTTGTTTTGATTTACCTTTTAACTACTTTAAAGTAATTTCCACTGCCTTTCTGTCCTCTTTTGCTGCACAGGTTGCAAATTTGTGAGCAGGAGTTACCAAAACTGATTCTCAGGATGCTGTGAAATATATTGTTAAGGGCAATCTGGATGACTTAAAATTAGAATTTGTGTGAGGAGCAAAAACAAAGAAATAAAAGCTAAAATCTCATGATATAAAATACAACGTCCAAACATACAAAAGCTGAAATTCAATGAGACCCAGGTGATGTTGTCTGTTCTTACCACAGAGACATGCATGTTTTAGGGAAAAGTTAAGAAAATGTATTCAGCAGGAAAGTACATTAGGTTGTCGAGATAATCACAGATGACATGACTACAACTCTGTTTTGTGTTCTCATACCAGAAAAATGTATGTTTAGTATGATTTTTAAGAAGTTGCCTTGAGGAGGACAGTGCAGTACGTTGTTGAGTTAATAGTTCAGAGCAGTTTGACTGCAGATGCTTTACTAACAGAGCCATCTAGTGTCTGATTAGTCACCTCACAGTTCAGTAGATGCAAAGACCAACAAGACAAAGACGGATTTTTTTTTTAAAGCACTGATAAATCAAAGAAAATGAGCTGCAGCAGTTCAACCACTCAGCAAGTACAGTATGATGTATGACTGAGACAGTTAGTATTCATCATCAACAGATGGCGGCATCACTTCAGTGACAGAAACGAGCTGACTGATGGGAGAGAAGTCTTTGCTCTAAACTGTAGAATTCAGCAAGATGTAAAATCTCATTTGGAACAATAATTCAGACGGCAGTTGTTCACTTTAGAACAACAATTTATTGTCCTAAAACCAATCTTACAGGTCATGATTTGTTCATTTTACCAGGCTTTCAAAACCATGCACATCATAGTTGTTCTTTTTAAGGCATTCTTCTTTAATATTTTTATTTCTTAATTAAATCACACATTTCTTAGGATAAAGTGACCATTTAAGACAAATCTCTTTGTGAGAAGACAATGTTTTCTCACAATGGAGATATTTTTCAAAATACAGGGACTATTGTGTTACAATTTTTTATGTATTCTGGCAAAATTTAAAAGTTACTTTCAATCTGTTGTCCCTGGAAAGTTCTTAAAATATCATTCTGAAATCTCATAATTAACATAATATGACTTTTTTTAATGGTCTGTTGAAGCAAGTTAGCTGTTGTCAAGCACAACCTCTATCCTTTATGTAAGTTTAGCCTTTCTTTAAAAAAAAAAAGTCTATAAATCTTTGTTTCATTGCTGCCACTCAGATTTAATTTGTGGCTATTTTTTTCCACTGTCATGCTGTAGTTACAGGACTTCTTTGAAGGAAACAAAACTCTAGTAGACACATGCATTACACACCCACTTTATTAGGTATGTCTGTTCAACTGCAAATATATAATCAGCCAATCACATGTCAGCAACTCAAAGCATTTAGGCATGTAGACATGGTCAAGACAGCCTGCTGAAGTTCAAAGTGAGCATCAGAATGGGACAGAAAGGTGCTTAAATGGTTGTTGATGCCAATATGGACCAAAATCTCTGTTTCCAGCAGCTTGTTGAATCTGTGCTACAAAGAATTAAGGCAGCTCTGAAAGGAAAAGGGGGTCCAACCTTGTACTAGCAAGGTGTACCTAATAAAGTGGTCGATGAGTGCATATGTGTGGTATATGGTTGTGTGTGATTAGCAGTGCAATGACATGCACCTGTGACACAAGAGTATGTATTTCTATTTGTTTCAACTAAACCTCTTCAGAGAACTTGTTTATATTTGCTTTCAACTGAAGGCCAGTTTCACTGCTACCACTGACACAGTGTTACTGGCCTTGCTCTTTCACATATATTTGAAAAAAGTTTGAAGTAATTTGGTTGAAAACACTAATGCACTGGTGAACATTATTCAGGAAAGTGAGAGATCCAGAGTTCTGACTGACCAAAGGACATCTGGGTTTTCCCTAACCAGAAACCCTGGATGAACAGCCAGGTCCGTTCACTCCTCAAATCCCTCAATGCTGCCTTCAGGTCAGGCGATAGAGTTCTGTACAGTGCTGCTCGAGCTGACCTGAAAAGAGGAATTAAAAAAGCCAAGGCGGACTACAGGAGGAGAACAGAGTCCCACCTGTCCAGCAATAACACACGGGAGGTGTGGCAGGACATTCAGAACATCACAAACTTCAGAGTCTGTGATGTGACAGCAGGAGACCTGAGTGTGTCACTAGCAGAGGAACTTAAGTGTTTCTTTGCTCGCTTTGAGACACCTCAGGACCACCCATCTGCTCCGGCCCTTGATAAAGGTCTTCTTAACCAACCGTCCCCAGACTGTGAGACTTGGCCCCCATCTCTCCTCCACCTGCACACTGAGCACTGGCTCCCCACAGGGCTGTGTGCT
>JAVDPK010007177.1:0-18685 GCA_034780415.1 Cichlasoma orientale
CAATATGGCGGACACACAGTTACGTCGCATCAGCGGGCCGAACCAGTTAACGAGGTATCTATGTATATATATCTATGGTGCCACCCTCCAGGGTAATTAATTAAGGGTAATGTAAGGTAACTGGTTGTGCCTGTTAAAGTAGTTTCTCTTGAAATCCTCATTCATTTGATGCATGCTGTCCATGGTATCACTTGTTTATGATATAAGAAAACAACCCGAATTTTATGAATAAAGTTACTGATGGCCAATAAAAGTCACAGCATAATGTATCTTCATTTTGAGCTGATGTGACTCTATTAATATTTCTTTAGAGAGATCTGTAGGCCACTTGACGTGTTTAGATCATATTCATATACTGTAACACATAAATGAGTATCTATTATTATAGGTTGTTGATCTAAGGGAAAACACTAGCAGGTGATGCAGCAGTATTTGAAACAGCTGACCGTAGCACCAACCTTTTACAAGCAGTTATCGCAATATTGTGTCAGTAATTATAATCTGATGATCTGGTGTAATCTGGAAATGGGCCAATTTTAATAAATTTCGGAGCTGATACTTCCTATAAATAAAATTTGTTTGTGTAATGTTCACGTTTCACTTTGATTTGGTAAAATTAACCTTTTCCTCCTTTTCCCACCAAAACCGCCATATATAAACATTTCAGGTCATTATCAGTGACAACACCAACCGTAACCTCTGAACCCTAACCATGAGCTCATGTTTTGAGGCCACATGAAGAAAATAATTGATAACTGTCAGTTAAAATTAATACTTTTTTATCCCCTGGTCTAGACTTGAGAGAACAATTTAAAAAAAAAAAACATTCTGCTATCACAGGGTTAGGGTTGGGATGTTAAGTTCTTGCACAGCGACCAAACAGACTCTGGTGAAGTAACCATCCGTCAGCAGCAGAGGGAAGCATTGCCAAACACAGCGCAGCCTCTTGGATGAGCAATTGAACATGCAGAGCACATAACAGCAAGGGGGGAAAAAAGCCTCTGCAATGCAGGTCAGTGGGTTAGTGGAGGATCCATGATGTCTGTGTGAGTTTGTGTCTCACTGCACCACCGAAACTGTGGAAGAGCTTCATATGATGCTTTGTTTGGTTTCAGCCCCACACAGATGTCTTTTGCTTTGCTTTGCTTCTCTGCTTTGTAGCCACCCCGTCAAAATAAAGGATAAAATCAGCGATGATAGGTGCATAATACTTCAATACAAATCTCTATAATTTGGGGAGCTTCACTTCCTCATTTTATGCCACTTCAGAGAACCACTCTGATCCTATTTCATAGGCACATGATGTCTTTTTTTTTAACCATTTATTAAAGAGATTCATATACACTGCTCAAAAAATAAAGGGAACACTCAAAAAAATACAGGGAACACTCAAACTAGGATGTGAACTAGGAGTGTTCCCTATATTTTTTTGAGCAGTGTATTTATACAGATTTTACTTCCACAGACATGTAGTTACAAACATCTGCAACTCAACCACCTGCAACCGCTACACTCACATTACTGCATGAGTCACAGTCTGCGCTTTTACTGATGCTTCCATACTTACCAAACATTTCACTGATAATCCTTCTGCACTTTGATTTAAGTAAAATTAATTACTAGCAGACTAATTATATAAGAACATTTTTCACAGTTTTATTTGTAATTTGACATTAATAATACAGTATGTGTGGAATTAACAACAAACTCATTAAAATGCACATCCATCCATCCATCCATCCATCCATCCATTTTCTTCAGCTTATCCAATTCAGGGTCATGGGGGCAGGAACCTATCCCAGCTGCCACAGGCGGGAGGCAGGGTACGCCCTGGATAGATTGCTAGTCTGTCACAGGTTAATATGCACCTCCATCCATCCATATCATAATGGTGAAAAACATCATATTAGGGTTTGACCTTGTGCATGAAAGGAATATGACATTAAAAGTGTCCACAGAATCATCTTATCGATCATCTTATATCAGGACAGACCTGATCCCACAGTCATTTTTACTAGAACAAGGTGAGTTCACTAAAAAAAAAAAAAAACTATGTCTGCTGAGGACTGTGCATGTTTTGCATGCTTTAAAACAATGCAGCCTTTTGCACGCAGACTTTGACCTGCAGCCAGTTAACCCGTGATAGCTGAGACGCAGCACTTTGCCTTCAGCAAATAAGCACCACTTTCTGTTGGCAGAATGACGTGACGGTCACAGAATAAAGACATAAATGCTCCTTGACGGGTACACCCAGTCTAAAAAAAACAAGACACAAATGTATCACAATACCAACCGAGTGGAGAAAAACAGACAACCTGATCGCTCGTAAGGTGACACCTGAGGCCCAGACAACTGCTGGGCATGTAGAGACAAGAGGGAAAACCAGAGGAAACACATAACTGAGGGTGCTAATGTTTGTTTGAAGCTGCAGGAAAAATGTGGCTCACAAATCAATTATAGCTGCATTTAGGTGTCTATAATTATCCGGTTGCAGGGAGTGTAGCATGTGTCTGCGGTGTTTTAGGGAAACCTTAAAGCTTTTGTTATTGCACGCCTTCAGGGTAAAACGATATGGGGTCAGTGAACAACACGAGGATGCCTTTGGGCTCTTTTCCATCTTCTTTCCTGTGTCTGCTGACATGAGATATCCACCAGCTCATTACTCTGACTATCACAATTTACGCACAATGGAAACAACTCAAGCAGCTCCACTACTACAGAATCCACGCCAGCAAGGATGTGGCTGATCATTTTTGAAGCCTCTCCTCCCAAACTAATCACATAAAGCATCAGCCAGACGTTTCATTTTTCTAATGAGATCACAGACGTCAAATCTTTGTGGTTCCAGTCATCCTTGAATGGACAGTAATTTACTTTACAGTTTGTTTTGAAAGGAGCACTTTGCTCTCATCCACTTTCCGGCACCTCCGCTCAACCCAGGAGACCAATGCAAGCTGATATGTCGGTCCCTTGGGGTGCCAGAGCAGAGTGTCTGCAACTGTTGTGCCTCTAATTGTCAATTTTTATTATTAAAACTACAAGTATTCAAAAGGTTTCCCCACATTCCTCATTGCAGGGTGGAATAAGCTTCTTAAAGAATCACCAGTATAAGATATTTTAGATGCTCTACATCCAAGAAAAACATAGAATGTAAAAAACAAAACAAATTCTGATCAGTTCACCCTGTGAAGAATTTAAAACTTTCACCAACAGGGGGCAGTATTTTACCAGTTGTGCTTTATTTAACTTTTCTTTTTTTAAAATACCCCCATCTCATTGAAAGGCTTCACCTTTTTGCCAGGCTACCACTAAATAAATAAGAATGTACTTTTAATAAGTTGCCTGAAGGAAGTCCAACACAGCTCGTCTTTCTTTGCATTAACTGACTCGACAAAACCTAAAACTCCAGCTGGAGAGAACATTTATCACAACAGTGGTTTTAAATTTTCTCTGCTTCAGGCTCCGAGCGCGCTCGTGTGAAAGGGGGGGGGGGGGCCATTTCATGGGTCATACGATTCCTCTTCAGCACAAAATAGTCCCCGTGAGTGACGCCTGCTCCAGTCAGAGACATTATCAGAAGATGATGACGATGACAAAATCTATAAAGAACGTAAAAATATAACAGCAAAATGCAACACTGTTGCTAAGGTGATGTCTGCACAGTAGAGCCATCAAACTTTAAACTGGATCCATTTAAACATTAACGGTTACTGTCCCACAGCCTGATAAAGGAGACGTGGAAATCACTTCAGTTTGTCAGCAGATCAAAGTGAAATTATTGTGATTGATTGAACAGGTTTTCTTAGTGTTCAAGGAGCTGCGATTCCAGCAGAGCAAAAGAGACTCAGCAGCAGATCCGAATCAAGTATAAAAACATTTATACGTTTTCTGCATCGCCACATGAATACATGCACATTCCAGTGACAATGTGATGCACAGTTTGCACTGCTGTAACTTTACAGCTGAGCTTCATTCAGTGGTTTTAGTAAAGTATGCTTTAACAAGCTGCACATATATAATGTATTCCTACAGCAGAGTTTATATCACACTTAAAACATGCTGTAGATAAAAGAATCGGATAAAATAATGGCACTTTCGGACAATTTTAATCCAGAACTCTGAACATAACCTGCTTCTGACCAGGTCACGTGCTCAGCATCAGTTACCATGGTGATTTAGCCAGGTAAAACTCTGACTTTAATCTCAACAGAGCTCGCTAACCCATTAATCTCACTTCCTAGGACACCCCTCAGGTCAAAGGTTACATAGAATTGTTGCACCATCTGGTGGTATGAAGTGGGGAAATCATTTAAATGAAAGTCCAGCCCAGCCCAGCCCTAAAAAAAACAAAAACAAATAAAAATACAGTGCAATGTACTGTTTTAAAATAAAAGAACTGTCCCATTTTTATGGATGTTTTTCCAAATTTTTTGAACCATGCATTGAATTCACAATTTACCATTTATGGAAATGCCCATCAAATTCCATTAAGAAAAAGGAAAATGTACTGGGAGAACATTACTAGGACGTTTTCCATTTTGTTTTTACAGATTTTTTTTACAGTGTAATTTACAGGCCGTTGATATCTCTCCGACACAGTACAGAGACACATAGTTATAGCAGCTGTTTCTTCAAACTATTTTTAAACACAGAAATTTTCAGTAAATAGCCAACCTTTATTTACAAGTCACACTATTTATCAGTGTGGCTCGTGTGTAATATAGAAAGAAAAACATGTAAATTTTTGGAGTCTAAATAGAATAGTATAGTATGTACTGTATATGTTTTGTATTTATAGTTGTGCTGTATTTTTTAACTTAGCTTCTTCGATCAGCTCCACCGTCTCCGCTGCTCCGTTCTCCTGTCTGGCTTCACGTTTTCATCCACAGCATAGGAGGAGGGGGGAGATTGAAGTGGACTGGGCCGAGGGGGGAAGGTCCCATGTGGCAGCCCCTACCTTACCCCCACCCCCACTCACCTCACCTCTCTGCTCCTCCTTTGGGGACCAGCATGCAGGCACATGAAACCATAGATATATATACATAGATACCGCATTGATCGCTGCCTACGTATGCCTACGTCACGGCCATATTGGAGGGGGCAAAAGCGGCCACCATAACATGAGAGAGATGCTGCACTCTTTTTTCGAACCAATTTACGGTCAAAACGGGATCACATGGGATTACCTTTCACAGGAAAGACTCACATTTTGAAAAAAAAAACAACTTTTTTTTGTGCCTAACAGTTTTAACAGTTTCTCAGTGTATATTAGTGCATATTTGAATGTGTGAATAAACGCATTAAGTTAAATAACTTTGTAGAAAGGCGCTTTATGAAGTTCAGTCCATTCACTTATATTAGTTCACAGCGCAGCTTTGCCTCCTACAATATGGTGGACACACCGTTACGTCGCATCAGCGGGCCGAACCAGTCAACGAGGTATCTATGTATATATATCTATGCATGAAACAGCTGGTGTGCTCCAAAAAGCAATTATAAAGGCCCCTGGCCCCCCGCCTGGCTGCCTGTAAGACCGGGCAGGGGGATAGTGCGGTCATTAGCACCCACGGACGGGTTTTAACGAGGGGCCACCGCAAGGAGGGCCGGATGGGAGACCCGGCGGGTTCACACTATTTATATCAGGTGGAAATTGGAATTTCAGATAAAGGAGAGGTCTGTGTTTGATGTTTTATTTAAACTGGATCCAGTTTTTTGAGGGGCCTTGACAAAAAGTAGAACAAGTGGATTGTTTTTTTTTTTTTTTCCACATTTCATCATGGGGTAGGGATGTTATTTAGTGGGTGAGCTAAAGAAGAGCCTGCGTGTCTGCATCAGTCCTCTTCCCTGTTGTGCTCTCTGTGGATCGATGTGTCCCCTAAAGGGAACTACGAGCTCAGGTGTTGGCTGCAGAATCACTGTGCTATTGATTCACCTCCTACTGAGTGTTGTTAAAACTCTTCAGCAGGGGAGCAGAATGAAAACCACACAAGCCAGCCTCATTAAAATACATTTTTTGTGCCCCTCGGGAGGCTGCAAGAAAACTTGAGTTCAATTGATTTTGCTGCCTAACGCTGCATGTGACATTTTTAGAGCGGCAAAGATTTTGTAGTTCAGATTACTGGCTGCTGTTTTCCTGTGATCTGTGGGCGTTGACTCAGAAATTTACATAATGATTTGGTTCTTTGATCTGGTTTATTGACAGCAGGCGCCCATCCATTTATCAAGATGGAGACGGGCATTATGGGGTGGCTGTGGCTTGGGAGGCAGGTTATCTACTTATCAAAAGGTTGGGGGTTCAATTCCTGGCTGCTCCAGTCTGCATCCCAAAGTATCCTTGGTTAAGATACTGAACCCCAAGTTCTTTCTGATGCATTCATCAGAGTGATTGTGTGTCTAAATGTTAGAAAGCACTTAGATCCTTCACACACACACACACACACACACGAGACATGCTGTATAAAGCGCTTTGAGTGCTCGAGCAGAAAAGTGCCGTATAAGAACCAGTCCATTTGTCATGCTCAGCAAATATAACCTCTGTCAAAGATCATTAACAGACCTAACCAAGCCAATTAATCAGGCACACAGAGTGCAGCCACTGTGATATCACTCACTGGTTAGAGAAGTCCTGTAAAGCTGTAAGCTCAGCACTTTTGCAGTCACCATTTTGGTGTTTTGAAAGTTAAAGATCCCTGGTTTGATCCTGACAGGAGTCACAAATCCATTTGGGGTTGTGTCAGAAGGGCATGAGGTGTAAAAATAAATAAATAAAATAAATCTCCAAAATCAAGCACTTTTATGACCCCTTGTGAATAAGGGAGTAACTGAAAGAAGCTTATCTTATGGAGGGTAATGCGCAAAATAAACAACATGTTACTTTAAGTAAGACCTGAAAGCATTGATTGAGACCATAAACCCATCAGGAGTGTGTTTACTGAGGTCACAGAGTAATGAAGCCAAAAGGTCATTTTCTTGTGGATCTCTGTAGAGTCAGACGGATTTTTGCAGCCAGAAGCGTCGCCCCCTGCTGGCCATTACAACAAATGGAAGCTTAAGGCACTTTTGCATTGATTTCACTCTTTAGACTCAGAAGAAACCTGCATTTTGTTTGATAGTCAAATACCAGGTTTATCTAGACCAACAATACTGTAGTATGTGGTAGTACTTTCCAAGATTTCTACAATGACTTTGATGTGAGGCTGTACTTCAGGCATAGCGGTGCTGAGGCACAGTGGTACTTGGAGCAAAAACGCTTGCCAGTTTGTTCACATCTATGCCAACAGTTTATTACTGGCAATAAACAGGAGACTCTGGGCCTTTCTAAATAAGTCTCAATCACTGCTCTCAGGTCTTATTTAAAGCAACGTGATATATTGATGGCACTGCCTGCACTGCACCAGATTTCAGTGCAGTCTGTCCAGTAGCTGCTGAGGCACTTCACCAAATGTAAAAATGTGAACCTCCTGGTGGCGCTAAAAGTGGAGACCAGCTTCTTCCTCTTCTTTTTAGGAGTCGCCACAGTGGATCATCTGCCTCCATCTCACCCTATCCCTAGCATCCTCCTGTGTCACACCAACCCTCTGTGTGTCCTCCTTCACTACATCCATGAACTTCCTCTGTGGTCTTTCTCCAGACACGCCTTCCCCTTCTCCTCTTCCTCCATCTTTGGCCAGCAGTTTCCTGCTGTCAACAGCACCAGCGGCGATTGCTGTTAAGCCAGGCCTCGACCGATCTGGCAAATATTATATGCCGAATGGCATTCCCGAAGCTTGGGATGGTACCAGGAGTGCGCTGGGTTGTGTCAATGTGCTGCAAAAAGAGACTGATAGCTGTATTCTGTTAGAGGACGTTATCTGTGAGCCATTGTTCAGCCTTGAAAGCAGGATGATCTGGTTGTTGTTTGCTCTTCTCACAGAAAGTTTATCTGAACTCAGTGTCAGGACAACAAAAACTCATCAGCTGAGAATATACGGGGGTTAAAATGGGAACACATCAGTCTTTCATGTCACTGGGGGATGCTTTAGTCTACTAGTACAACTCAGGGAGGTCAGCAGGGGTCAAAATAATCCTCTCTCTCTCTCTCTCTCTCTTTCTCACACACACACACACACACACATGCTTGAATGCTTACACATAATCCCCACAGCCTGCTCAGTGAAGCCCAGCTTGGATTCACAGCATATCAGCAGTTGTTGTGATGAATAAGTGATCAGCAGCACTAAATAATAAATGGTATGTTTTATTATGGTGCCACTTTAGTGGGTTTTTTTGTCGATCTGGCCTCAGGACAGAGCTCATGAGGCAGTGAGGCCTGAGCGGAGAATCGCTCACCTCCAGCTGCATGTGTTAACGGCGTGCCACCGCCCGGAGTATGTGGCTATGAGGTGTGAGATGGCTCCATGCCGTATGACAAACTTTTTATTACGCCTCTCTGGCATCCAGCACCTTCAGGTGCCCCATGACAGGATTCACAGCTGCCTGTAAAGAACATCAATATCGCATTATGACTGAAGAGGCTTTTAAATCTCTTGTGAAAACAGGGAAATCCCGTTGAACTCCTGCTTTATTTCTTTTGCTTTACATCACTGGGGTTGATTTAGAGACTAGAAGTACTCTAACACGTTTGCAGCTGCATAAACACACACACAGAGCATTCAACGTGCCATTAAGGGGCTTTTTTTTCTCTTCACATTAGACTCGCTGTGACTCAGCTCTGAGTATTTATATATAAAATAACTGAGGCTTAAATATATACATTTTAATAATTCATCTTTTTTCACAAGCTAAATTGGGTGCACTCCAGCCAACATATCCCAACCAGACTTTATTTATCTTTATCTCTTCACTTAAGCACTCCTAAAATATTTCCCATCAGGCTAATTTGCTCTGTTTCAGCTGGAAAGAGCCCACTCAGCAGGATTGCAGACAGTCAGCTGGGGAGTAAAACTGGACCTTTTGAGTGTGTTTGCTTTGGTCTCAGTATTCAGATTAATTCAATGAAAATCCATTTAGCCCGACAGCGTTTATTTGCGAGAAATCATCTGCATCACATCACATAAGAAAAATGTATTTTCCCCACTTATCTGTCCTTTTAATCACTTTTTAACCCATCAGATTTATTTTAAGATAACTTGACAATCCTGGTATTCGGCTAAGTGTTGATTACTTACTCCAATAACCGGAAATGTGCACCACAAAAACAACAGAAGGAGGAAAGTTTATTGCTGATTGGTCTCTGGTACATTATAAAGCTGACACATGAAGTCTTCTGTGTGCCGTAATGGAACTTGGAGGTGTATGATGTGGCCTCTGAGCAATGCACAGAGGGAGGCGGTGGATGGTTATCGGGGGGCCCATCAGCATTTTTTTCTGCTCCGGGTTCTCCTGGGTAATTACAAACAGCCCCAGTGAGGAGAAAAAAACATTCAGACTCTGAATGATAGAGCTTGTATTTATTGTCGCCTATTGAGTGCTGATCGCTTGAAGGGGAATCAGCTTAAAGAGAGGACATAATCACTCATAATAATTTTTCTGGTTTCTGAGCCGTTCTGTATTAAAACGCACGCTGTATCCCTTTCATATACTGAGACTTTGGACACAGTAGCACGACTAGACATATTGGTGAGACCTGGGGCACTTCAAGCGCCCCCACAGGTGCATTTTTGCGGCGATCACGTGTGGGCCCGCCCCGCTCCGCAGCCTCCAATAAAGCACGGCAAAAGTCACCGCTCCTCTCCCTTCTTGCAGCCAACCCATAGCAAGACAGACACGGAGAAGCGGTGGCAGGGACGTAAAACGAAACCACCGGGCCCGTGTGTGTGCGGCTCGTACAGTGATTAATTAGTAAAATAAAGCTCTCGGTAACCGGACGCCGCTGTTGGTCCTGGCTCGGAGCTCAGCAGAGGACACCCGGCGCATGTAGAGGTTATGCTTTTCTGAAAAGGCCAGGTAAGTCAGACCCTCCTCCTCCTCTGCAGCGACTCCCGTCTCTCCTCGGTCTTGGGTGCAGCTTTGCGTCAGCGTGTGTTCCGTTTGAATCGTCAGTGAGGCTGATGGCCATGTGTGCGCGACAGACGAGCTGGCAAACTCCACTTACTTTGGCATCCGTAATTTACAATCCGCAGTCAGGCTGCGAGGAAAGGTCCGCGACGCGCGCGTGTTTGTGCGGCGCATCGGGACAGGGGGCTCCTGCAGGCTGCGGACACGCTGCCTGGGGGTTTCTTAGGAGACCCCCAACGTGAAAGAGGGGCGATTTAGAGCTGTAAATACTTAGCGAATGATTGGATCAGCTGTAAAGGGCGACTGTGTGTGTGTGCAAAGTGCAAGCAATCAGGGGTGATATCTCCCTGCATTCAGCGATGTTATCAGTGCAGAACATGACAAACGGCCTCAGTTGAGCTGTGATAAACTTTGGATTTAATTTCCTCTTGAAATTTGGACTCCGTCGTTTAAATTTAGTCTAAAGACTTAGTGAGTGTAAGTTATATTTGAAAGCCTAATTTAAGAGTCGCAATTAAACCTAACCGTGCCTTGACACAGTTTTTTTCTGTGACGTATAAGATAATTTGTCGCAGCTATAATTAAAATATTGTCACCCCAGCAGGAGCTGCAGGAGTTTTATTTACAGATTGATCACATCACATGAACACACTTTATGATTTATTGAATTAACGCCCCTGTGCACGCCCCCCTCTTCACTCTCCCTCTTCAGTTTCAATAGGCTGCAGTGCCAGTGAGGCAGTTCTGCGCGCACTGGAAGCCCGGGATTCAATTGGTGGAACCAGAAAGTGGAGCCCCGTCCTTCGTTTTTTTTTTTTTTTTCGCCGCAGGAGGAGCAGACTTAGAGGAAATTGAGAGAGACGCCGCTCAGCAGCAGCAGCAGCAGCAGTCTGCGCAGTTTATAGAGAAAACGGCACGGCCTCCTGTGCTGCACGGCATGAGGGACTTCACCCAAACTGCGCACTGACTCTGCAGGATGCACCCCTGCAGCTGCGTAGTTAGTTGAGGACTCACTGACACAAGCCCGTTCCGGACGTGTGCAAGAATTTTAGAGGAATTGGGCCTAACTGGTTGCTGACCGCAGCTGCAACATTTGTTTTCCCCACTGAGCGTTTATCATTTCTGCTCTCAGAGCCCTGCGCTGTGGCCTTGTAGCGGACATGGGAAATGTAAACAGTAGTCGGGCTGGATTTTAAACTACGCAGACGTCCCAAGTCCTCCTCCCGCCTCCTCCTCCTCCTCCTCCTCCTCCCGGGCCGTCCGAGACGGAGATGGAGACGGAGAGGATCGTGCATGAGCAGGAGGGAGAGGCTGAACCGCCCATGCACAACGTTCATGGAACCAACCGGATCAGACCATCCTCCTACCGGGCCCTGCGCAGCGCCGTGTCCACCCTGGCCCGCCTAGATGACTTCAGCCGTGAGAAGATCGGCGCGGGGTTTTTCTCCGAGGTGTTCAAGGTGAGAAAACAGTCTAAATAGTGATGAGAGATGTTTCACTTACTTCCACGAGCTGATTCGGAGACAAGTTTATGGCAAACTCAAGTCTGAATACCCTGTAGTCTGAGTAGAGCCACTAAATTTTCTCTATTTAAGACTGCAGGGAAATACACTTCCTGACGCCCTCGAATGAGTTGTTGACTTCCTGTCACGTCTCTTGATGATGCTGAATAAGTGCTGAGGAAGTTGATGATGCGTTTTTCTTTTAATCTTTTTTTGGAAGGATGGCAGCATGGTAGAAACTTGCACCACGTTGTTGCAGTTCTCATTTTGTGTGCACGCCTGTTTGCAGTGACCCAACATTCAGTGTAAGATTGACCCCCCCCCCCCCCCCAGGTGTGTAAGTGGATACAGCCAGAGCAGGTAGATCATGTACACCTGTAGGTAACCCTACTCTTGCCTGTGTTTGCCCCAGCAGCCTTCATCCCTTTGTCATGCTGCTGTTCAGTTGCATAGAGCCTAATTCTGGGGTACGCCTCATTAATGATGGCTCTGAATTGCCAGGATGTGATGGTGTCAAAGACATTACTCTAAGGCGCTGGCCAAGGAGAAAATAGGGTGAGTGGTGATGGAGATTTATTTCCATATGTGACAATGTAGCACGAGTTACTGTGTGGGCTGATTTTTGTCAACACTGTAGCGCTGAAGTTACGCAAAAGAGTCGCCAAACTTTACAGGTGACCGTAGAATAAAGGCAGTTTGTAGCTGGGTGAAGGGCCCCACCTCACCGTTTTCCTCACATCTTCATGTGGTCTATAAACCTAATGTTTACCAGCTGCAGTCGTCTAGTTGCTATTGCTTTAATCCCGTGAGTCTGTTTTTCATCATAATAGAAATGTGGTCGTGTAACTGCAGCAGGAGCTCCCAGCAAGGTGTTTTTGAGGATTTTTAGCAGGTGTTTATGCCCTTTTGTGTGTGTCTGGTTTTTGTCAGCATAATAGTGTCACAACTGTCCACAGTACAGTTGTGAAACGTTACAGGTGTGCGTGGTTGAATTTGCAGACGGGTGTGGCGCAGCCTAAGAATTTATTGGGTTTATTCAAGCATCATGGGGGATTAGTGCGTTTAATATGGAGCATAATGGGGCTTCATGGCAGCACTTGTTACCACCTTTGATAAAGCTGATGATTCTTAGCTGCAGATTAATGAACTAATCCATAATGGTTGCAGCTCTGGATTTCTTCGTTGACTGTGCAGATCACCGCAGCGGCATTTAGAATAAACTGAAAAGAGTTCAAAACAGACTTTTTTTTTTTCTTTAATAGTATCAAAGTTGGAACAATGTGTTTTATATAGAACAGGTAAATTTCTGATCATTAAGGGTCAGGCCGACACTAATTAACTGCTGTCTGGAAAGCTTTTGGTCAGAGATGATCACTGCTTAGTCCGCCTCTTATCTTTCATACAAACTTGGAAATAAAGCGAGTGCTGTCCAAACCCAGAAAAGAGAAGCATGCAGCACACCTGAGTAAAGCAGTGATGATGGATGCAGTATTTTATAGTAGTGTTGGTTTTTCACACACTGCAACACGTTTGTTCACTTAATTCGACGTGTTTTTTACAATATAATCTTCTTATTTAAATTTTATTTAGTGTGCAAAGATGAGCGGTGGGACTCTTTTATAGACAGTGAAGGCATTCCTCGAGGATTTTATAGCTTTTCTTTTTATATACTAGTCGATTTTAATTCACTCTTGAACTCTGAGAAAGTGGGATGAACTTTTTTTTAACAGTCACACAAACCTCGGTGTTGTCAGCGGGCTTGATGGTGAGAATAATTTAGCTGCAGCTCTTATCCAGTGTGTGAAGGAGATTTCCAACTGTCCAGTCAGACTCTACAATGTACAACAGTAGTGAATGTACACGTGAACACACACAGGCATACACTGGGGTCTGTACATATCTCCTACCTTATACAGTGTATATTGTTGTTGGGTTGTGATGCATCTAGTTAGCGATTTATTTGTCCACTCCGCTCCTGTAACAATGTGATTTTTACCAACTGTGGGGCTAATAAAGGCTGTCTTCTTATCATGTGATCTGTGTATATACACAACTTGTCAAGCATCACTCCTGGAGGTTAAGTTGTATGTACCAATCTGGACTTAAACTGCTGCAGAAAAGATTTTATGTATGTATATATTTATAGGTACATTTAGGGTGCAGTTGTGTGGATTTAGATGCCATCATTGTACACGTATAAATAGAAATGCCTCCAATAGATCGCTGCCTTGTTGAAGGCTTCCTTACTTGCCTTTCGTGTTAATGTGTTTGATATTATATATTTGAAAGTGGTAATGTGGTAATCAAGTTGTCACAGACGTGTGGTAAGAGTGACAGTAATATTAACAGTAATGCCTACAATAAAGCCAGCTTCTTGTGAAGAGATTATCATGAGCTCCTTCATATTGATGCTAGGATCCGTGCCAAACACCTACATGAGGTAATGTGCATTAGTTCATGCTGGATCTGTCATTACAACCAGCTGTTAACCTGTATGTCAGAAGGAAATATGCTGCTCCGGCTGTTTTCGGTGTGATCCACTTTCCTTTAAAAGCATTAGTGGGGTTTTATAGGATAAATTTGGCCTCTTGCAGCTTTGCATGTCTGCAGTTTGTTGCACAACTAAACTCATAATCTGGAGTCGCATGGAGTGGGCGTATAAGATGCTGAATATAGTCATTATTTCCATTATCGATCACTCTGTTGAATACTTGTGTGGCAGATGCTTATTGTGGCAAAGGATAAAGAAGTGAGGGGGTAAAAAGCACAGAATTGGATCAGATTAAATTTTAGTCACTGAGAAGTATATTACTCAAACAATGAAATGAAGTTTGGCATCCAGTCTAAAGTGCAAACGATTTATACATGTATACACAACATATACACGCACCTGTCCAGAGTAATTTGCACAGATAAACAAGTAGCCTATAAAAATATAGTTCCATGTAAAGCTGGAGTTTTTCAGATTTGGAGTTTTTGTTTTGTTTTTAATGAGCACATTACAGGATTGTCTCTTTTGCATTTTAAATATTTCAGAAAAATTGGTCTTGTTTCCTGTAACATTAGAAATAAAAAATAATTTGCTAGTTTGTGGAGTCAAACTCCATATTCACACATGCAGTGCAGCTCTGAGCTTCTCTAGATATAATCCAGTTAGTGTGCATGTGAGACCTCAGGCATTAGGTGCCCTTCATCTGGCCAGTTCCCCCGTACAAAGTTTGTGAGAGAAAAGCAGTGACTGTTCAGCGGGCAAATGAGCATCATCGATGCCCTCCTGCCTAAACCAGAGTATTTCCAGAAGTGTCTGACACAGATGAGTCCTGATATTCATGTTGGAGTCCGTTTGTACAAAAAAAAAGTCTAGTTTTTACAATAAATTGACTCGTATTGCAGCGTTAAACCTCATTATACAAAAAAAGGATTAAATAAAAACATCTGAAGCGTTTAAGTGCTTCAGTTTAAAAGAAGTCCGGCCAATTCGGCCTCACTAAATAAGGCTTTTTGTGTTGTAACTTCACTCTTTGTGCTGTTCTCTTTCTCAAAAAAAAGGCTCTTGAGGCCACTCGGCTTCTTAAAGCCGCTCCCTCAGCTTTGCCCTTTGAATGGCCAATGAGCATGCAAATGTCACTGTGCTTACTGCAGGCTTGTTAAGTTGGCACTTGAGTTTGGATGAGCCTGCTCTTTGATAGTGCAATATAAATGCAAAATTGTTACCACAGCTATCAGTCACATTTATAAGTGTGCTGACACGGCTGACTGAACAGCCGCTTGTGTATCCAGGTTTAGTTCAGAGGAAAAGGCTGGACTGTTCTGCAGAAAATTCCCTCCCAGATGTGTTCGTTTTTTTTGTTTTTTGTTTTAAACCTTAAACTGAAAGTGTATATGGTGCACGCTTTGAATTGGATGCTCTGCACTTGCTCACAAAGGCCTCCTGGCCTCCTGCCATGCGTGTGCTGCTGTTGTGCTTCGGTTCCCTGGCACAGATCAATGGTGGCTCGCAGCAGGCAGACAGGCATTCACCTCTCCAGAGTGAAATTGTGCAATCTGGGATGAGGGAAAGAATAAGAGGGCAGGACAAAAAAAAAAAAACAGCAGAAGGGAAGGGAGCACACGTGTCAAGACAAATCCTCCAGGTGCTTTTTCATCTTCGTTTTAATAATAATCTTCAAAGCAAAGTTCAGAATGTGGCTGTGTTTAGTGCCAGCTTTGGATTTGTGCAATAGTTTCAATTCATCAGCCTGATAACCCAGAGGCTCGAAAGCAATAAAACGCCCGTTCACAATTAAACAGCATCAGCCAAAGTTTCAGCTAATTACAGGATGTGGTTATTGTCCCTTTCTTAGTGCTGCAGAGTTGAACAAACAAATTTGATCAGTTAATAACTGGATTATTCTATTAACTGCACCGTGTTCCAGCTGTTTCTCTTCTGATGATGGATGGCATTTTAGCGCCTGATGTCTAAGAACAGGGACACATGGAGGATTTGGTTCTCATTTAGACCTTCTCCATAATTTACATGAGACATGGAAATCTGCAAAGGCAACTTCAGCGCATCATTTGAAGTCTTGTCTGTTCAGATATTTTTTTTTTCTAAAAATCGATCTGTATTGTCTTTCACTTGTTGACAACCTTTAAGTGTATTTCAGGCCCGCGTACTGACAGTGTGTAGGCCTTGTTGTATCTGCTTTATTTATTTATTTATTTATTTATTTATTTATTTATTTATTTATTTATTTATTCATATATTTATTTATTTCAACAAATGAATCTCCTTTTTGAGGACATAAATGTGTTCAAAACCTTGTGAAATTTTGCACACACATCTGGTGAAAATTTAAATATATTATGGTCTCACAAAGTGGCGGTGCAAAATGGTTCTAAAATTGTGTGTAAAATTTTAAAGAAGTGTAACCAACACAGTTTGACCTATGAGTATGAAATAGAAAAAGTCCAGGAGACCTTTGACCCAAACCCAACAAGAAGTCCAGCAATATAATTTTAAGATTAAATTTTGACTGTTTTTACCATTTTCCAGGTGTTTTTCAAAACTCATCCTGGGGTTTTAAGGGGCTCAGCTTCATATTGGCTCTGCAGACATTTGTGATGCTCAGTTGCAAAGCGTCTGAGTTTTCATTGAAGGGCGAAGGGAAATTGTTACGTCTCAAATGTTCATTGTGCAAATCTGTCCCAGACGTCACATCCTTGATGAGAAACTGAGTCTGGAAGCATCTACAGTTCTTAACAAATGCATTAGACCACCTGTATTATGTGCCAATATTAGGTCACACTTATAGCACCACCTAGTGGAAACAGGAAATCTGCATTAACTGATAAAAATCAGCCAGTGCATCTGAAATTTTCCTTGTGGGTTCCACACAATATAGAGAAGCATGATGCATAATTGCTCATTGTCATATGCCACCTCGCGGGACAGGAAGTGATGAGGAATTTGTTAGAATCCTGTGCTGAAGACGTCACGTGAGCGCAGGAAACCTCTTGGGAACTGAACTGGTTGCAGATTGAACAATCCATTGGACTCAGCTTATCTATTATCAGTTCAGGTATGTGGTTTTTCAGTTGCACATAGCAAAACGGTGATGCCAATCTCATGGCGTTGGAGCTCTTGCACACCTTGGGCGCGCACACACACACGCACTTGAATATATTGAATATACACTATACTGCCAGAAGTATTCACTCACCCATCCAAATCATTGATTCCAGGTGTTCCAGTTACTTCCATTACCACAGGTGTGTAAAATCAATCACCTATACATGCAGACTGCTTCTACAAACGTTAGTGAAAGAATGGGTCGCTCTGAGGAGCTCAGTGAATTTCAGCGTGGTACTGTGATAGGATGGCGCCTGTGCAACAAGTCCAGTCATGAAATTTCCTCACTACTAAATATCCCACAGTCAACTGTTGGTGGTAAAGCAGAAGCAATTGGGAATGACGACAACTCAGCCACAAAGTGGGAAACCACATAAAGTCACAGAGCGGGGTCAGAGGATGCTGAGGTGCATAGTGCACAGAGGTCACCAACTTTCTTAAAGTCAATCACTACAGACCTCCAGACTTCATGTGGCCTTCAGATTGGTTCAAGAACAGTGTGTAGAGAGCTTCATGGAATGGGTTTCCATGGCTGAGCAGCTGCATCCAAGCCTTAGATCACCAAGTGCAATGCAAAGCATCGGATGCAGTGGTGTAAAGCACACTGGGCTCTAGATCAGTAGAGACGTGTTCTCTGGAATGATGAATCATGCTTCTCCGTCTGGCAATCCGATGGACGAGTCTGGGTTTGGCAGTTGCCAGGAGAACGGTACTTGTCTGACTGCATTGCGCAAAGTGTGAAGAATGCACTTCTGGAAGAAGGGTCAAAAATTCCCATAAACACACTCTTAAACCTGTGGTTTAGGAGTGTGGAAATTCCAACATCATATTAAACCCTATGAATGGGGTGTTACTCAAGTTCACACCCACATGAATACTTTTGGCAATAGTGTGTACATCTGACTGGCTAACTTTTGTATTAGCACAATTTAAGCTGCTTTTATGTGCCTAACGGTAGCCATGCATCTGCAAGCCTCTTTGCAACCCAGCTCCTCCCTATCATGCGGTTTAATTTGTGTCCTCTGTTACTGATGCTTGTGCTGGCTCCTGTGCTGGGATCCGCTGCTCTCCCTGTCTCCAGTTTTCTGTGTGTGTGTGTGTGTGTGTGTGTGTGGAGGTCCTAGAGCAGAGCCATACTACCATGAAATTACTGCAGATGTGCTACTGACTGAGCTGTAGTAACTAAGGTTAGATCCCAGATATTATCTTTCAGTGTAGTGCAGTTTTCCAGTGGTTTGCAGTCTTTACACTATTTACTCCAAGCAGCCTATTAGCTTAATGTTATATTTAACCAACATACTGTACGAGAGTGGTGTCGATCTTAGTAAAATCTGAAGTTTTTACTAATTGTTTTTCAGTTAAAATGTGATTTTCTTTCTAATCTGATTGCTTTATTCTTTTGGTAATTGAGTTTCAGCTTTTCCATCTATTTTTCACAAATGCTGTACATTTCCATGACGCACAGTGAGAGGCTCACCATAAGAAAGCCATTCATCCTGGTAATTAGGGCTGCAACGATTCATCGACGTAATCGATGACGTCGACTACAAAAATTTGTCGACGTAAAATTTCAGCG
>JAVDPK010007214.1:0-18682 GCA_034780415.1 Cichlasoma orientale
TTCCTGTTAAAAGGGAGTTTTTCCTTCCCACTGTCGCCAAGTGCTGCTCACAGGGGGTCGTTTTGACTGTTGGGTTTCCTCTGTAATTATTTACCTTACAATATAAAACATCTTGAGGCGACTGTTTGTTGTGATTTGGCGCTATAGAAATAAAATTGAATTGAAACATTGTATTTTCCCCACTGGAGCCACATCACTTTCTTCACATTTCTCTTACCTGATATTAAAAGGAACTACATGTCACTAGTTAGAGAAAGCATTTACCAAAACTTTTGATCAAACTACATTTTCCACTTGTTGAAGGAAGCACGAACACGGCCGGTAGCATCGTGTGTGGTAGAAAGCTTTTAAAATCGATCCGTGTGTGCTGTTTGAAATAAGATGATTGGAAACTAGGATGAGCTCTGTTCATCTGAGTGCAACTCTGCCAATTATTTGTTACACAGTGAAAGGTTTGCAGCATGTTTCTACCACAGTAATGTCAGTGTACTCTGGCAAAGATATGCTGGAGACAAAAAGGATGAATAAATTACATAATAGTGTGTTGGGGGACACTTCTCGACTTAAAACTTTTTAATTCTGTCCTCTACTCTGATTTTCACTTTCTGGTTTTATCTTTATTCATTTTGAACATTTTAACACATTAAGCATGAGCAGAAATCTCCCACTGCTTAAAAATGTTGGTAAAGATTAAGTGTTGGAAAACAAGTGTGTGGTTTTGGGCGTTTTCAGGTGTCCTTCTAACTTTGTTCTGGTTTTGTGTTTGCAAGTAGTCAAATACTTTTACTCTCATTTTTACCTCATCTCTTTTGTACTTCGGCCTACTTTTCTAAATTTTTGCCAGTTCTAGTTAGTAGTTATTTTCACACTGATTTCATTCTATGGCCCTGTGACAGGCTGGCGACCTGTACAGGTGTACCCTGCCCCCCCGCGACCCTGAACAGGATAAGTGGAAGAGAATGGATGGATGGATGGATGGATTTCATTCTAAACGTGGGGCGTGTGCACAGCCTTTTCGATGTTGAAAAGTCATGCCTTGTCTTGAGCCTTTAACACACTTCAGCCTTCGACAAAAAGGAATTTATTCTCCAGGTTTCTCTCATCGTTTTCGTTCATTAAAACTAAGAGCACAGAAATGTGCATGCAAATCTGGGAGGCAGAATATTTCCTCACCCTGTAATTACATCACAACCCCTCAAGTTTATATTCAGGCTCTTTTTTAAAGGACCAGACACCCAAAAACCATCAAGAACTTCAGGTTTCAGGAGTTAAACCCATTTCCCTGCAGAACAAGCTATTTAGATGTTTGAAGCTCATCTGAACAATCAGAGCATCTTCCCATCACATCCCAGTCATGTCTGTGGCATCAGTTTGAAGCTATTTTTGTACCGTTGAAATAGCTGGTGCAGTTTAAATTATTAGATATTAGATTGCAGCAGCTCATCAGTTGAGGGAAGTCCACCCACGTCTGCTGATGCTGGTCATATGTACAAGAGGGGAGGAGGTGTGGCCATAAATGTGGATAAAAAAAATAATGTATGAGGTAGTGGAGAGTATGACAGCTGCTGTTGATGACCTGCTGGAATGCTTCGCTATAAAGATCTGTGTGGAAAAGATGAAAAATGTTACTGTGAGCTGTGTTTATGGGGCTCCTGGATAAGACCATGCTCATCTGTGGGTTTGATTTGTTTGTGCTACTTTAATGATAATATATTTACAAACATCATGGAAGATAATGCAGTGAGTGGGCTATTATATAAAGACGTGAGTGATCACCTACCTGTTATTTTCTACTTCTGTAAATACGGGAAACCAATCATCTAAGATTTAAAAGCATGAGAACAGAAGAAAAAAAATGAACGCATTTAAAAGTGAATCACTGAAACAGAAATGGGATGAGGGTTGTGAAGAGGAGGATATTAATAAAGCATATGATGAATTTTTAAAGCTGTTCAAAATATTGTATCATAGGAATTGTCCTATAAGGCGATGCAGTGGCAGTCAAAAACAAATAGATAGTCCAGAGTATGAAAAATGCTTGCAAAAAGAAAAATGCTCTTTATAGACAATTCATAAAAAATAGAATAGAGCAAGAGAGGAAATATGAAATATATGAGAATTTGTAAAAATGGAATATTATAATAAAATATTTATTATAATATATAAAAATATTAAAAGGCATATGAAATGTGTTAACAGTATTATTAGAAATTAAAAATACATCAAATGTTGCAGCTTACCCTGAATATTTGGTTGAAAATGACAGAATCCTAAAAGACATGAAAGTTTGTGGTTTTAATAAAATTTTTGGAAAAAAAAAGTAGTAGGAAAAGAAATCACAGAAACTGACTGGAGTGAAATTGATATGACAATAGTAAAAAGTTACTGAAGAAACGGAAAAACCACTAACAAGTAATTAACCAAGTTACGGTAGGTAACGTATGTGGAAAGTGTGCATGAGAGCAAATTTCTGGGTGTGGTGCTTGACCATAAAACGTGCCTCATGTCAGACATAAAAGCTGAAATAGCAAAGAGTATCACAGCGTTGGGAAAAACAGACTGAACCAGAAATGAGTTTATCCAGTTCAATAGTTTTATCTTCCTCGAGTTACTGTGTGGGGCAACACATACAAAAGCGCACTCCAGCCACTACGCACACTACAAAAAGAGCAATGAGGATAGTTAATAAGGCTGGATACCGGAGCACACAAATTCATCACTTTCAAGGTCAAACACGTTGAAATTTATGGATCTGGTAAGATTTAAAACTGGTCAAATAGTGAACAGAGCAAGAAATAATCTGTTAAAAGAAAAAAAAAATATAAAAAATGTTTTGGGGGGGGGGGTATGAGCTGAGGGGAGAGAACAATTAAAACAAAAGTAAAGTAAGTCTGTGGAGTGAATTTGTGGGATAATATGAATGAGTATTTGAAAAGATGTACAAATATAAATCAGTTTAAAAAAATATATAAACACTTATGAAGCAGTATATGGATGAGGTAGAGTGTTAAACATTTATGTACTGTATATTAAAGTATCAATTTTGCAATGACAAAAGCAATACTTTTGGATAGGTGTAGTTAAATAATTATAGCTCAATGCATATATTACTATAACAAGGGATCACATATTTATTTATAGTGATTGTATAATCAAAACAAATATATATGATGAGCTCGATAGAGGAAAGAATTAACAAGCACTTGCTCCTCCCTCTTTTCATGTGAATATGATCGCTTCTTTGATGTTTCTTTATGTGCATTAACACTTGTTACTAATGTGTTTGAAATAAAGATCTGCTTGATTACACCGCTGTACTTTGGCATGAAATAATAAATACAGCATTTGTTATTGAGGTTTTTTTTCATGATGTTTAAAACAGCAGTTTGTAACATGTACAAAAGTACATGACTACATGTACAAAGTGGCCAGAGATGACCACTGAATCCTCGAGGAGCAGAGGAGAGATGCACTTGCTGAAAACACAGGATACTTTATTAGGATTTTTAAAATGCATTTGCATCTATAATGAATGACCAAAATTGACTTTAAGTATGTAGAAATTGTGGTCAGTAAAACCATCAGTGTGTATATAATGACAAATACAAAACCTCCATCTCAACAACCTGCTGATTTCTAGAATCGTGTCTTCTCACTTATCACCACGAGCCCATATGCTTAATGAGGATGTCTAACACTGATGGGGTCTTATTGCCAAAGTCTTTATCTGTAGCTAACCTGAAACATTTTTACATTTGAAATGCTACTCTGGGAAAAACATTTTGGGGCAGTTCCCTAACGTATTTATAGTGAAACCCATTCTGTGCTCATCTTTAAGAGGAATTTTGCTGATACAAACCTATCTAACTTTAGAGGTGCCTACTTAAAATATTAAGGCTGATTGGATACTTGAATCCTCCAGCAATGGAATCCCTAATCTCCACTCAGGGACGGAGAGGTCTGCCGATTTCAGATGGTGGCACGGGGGAAGATGAGGGGTACTTTTACACTCTAATGAAGGCTCTTTACCCACCCGCAGGGGACACAGTTTGATATTTCTTGATGGGCAGTGCTACATTAGCCTCTGCCTGTCCATTTCCCATTTGACAGCGTAACACGTGTCGACATGGAGGCACGGAGGGAGCGTAGAGGGATCGGGATCGAATCAGAAACCGACACGTTTCCTTTATTGTGAAGCTCTCACAGCCATCTGAGGTCAGCACTGTTGGTAAAGCAAATAATACATCACATGGTGGTGAACACCAAGCATTAGGAATCCATAAAGGGCGCAATATGAAAAAAGTGACCCTTTTTTTGGCTCCTGATACAGTGATTAGGATCCGTAGATAGGGCATGATTTAGGATTCATTTGATGGCCACCTTTCAGCAGCTAGCACAACATATTTGTATGCGGCCCGGGTAATGTTTGTGGCTCACTACTTACAATCAAAGCTGGGTTATAATAGGGGGCAGTGGCACAGACCCGAGAGACAGAGACAGGCTGAAGCATCGTATCAGGTATCCGCTGTAAATTTGTTTCACCGAGTGCATTCACATTGGTAGCTATTTATAACCTTTTCATTCCCAGTTAATTATTCTGCTTCCACATTATTGTTTCAGAACAATAACACTAAGCTTAAAATGTTGTCACCATATCCAATCCATAGGACTGTTTTATCACCGCTCCCAAAGGCAGGTTTGTGCTTGTGTGACGTTCAGCTTTTGAAGATGTGACAGTTACTCTTCTGCTGACCTTGGCGGCGCTGGCACCGTTCCTGCTCTCTTATCTCTCCCGCTCATCATGACTGCTGTAAAGCCGCTCTAGATAAGGTTCTGAGGTCACGAGGGTCCTTCAATCCCCCCCCCACAGTCTCTTAATCCATCTTTTGAAACGACAAGCTTATGATATAGTGTTTATGCGTATTCTCACCAACAGAAGTCACAGAGACTAATGTATGATACTTAATTTTCTGTTGCTTTCATGGTACATAAATGAGAAAAATCTGACCTGTCTAGTGTCAGAGGTGTTTCTTTAGACGCGTCTTTGCCTTTGCTGACAGTGACAGGAGTAAAAACATATTAAAAAATGTATTTGTAGTATTTCTTAAAGGTATAGCACAGAAAATGGTCTTTTTCTCGATGCCATCCATCAAAATTCTCTCACTAGAATATGAGTACTAACAAGATCTGCAGGTTGCATTCACCCCTCCAGTAACTTTACAGTGCTTATACTGTAGGTTTAGTTTTATTATTTTTAACACAGAAAAACTCAAAAAAGATGCCCCGTACCAAATTTAGCCATCCGCTCATTTCCATTTGCAGCCCACAGAATCTGTGGTTCACCATCACCTTGTAAAGACACCCTGTAAAAGGTCCTTCCTTTGTCATCCTTCTGTACAGAAGACAAATGAAAGGCTCTTCAGCTCTTATCTGAGGTTTGCTGGCTCCCTTGTGACAAATTCATTCGCAGAAGAAAAAGCAGCAATGCAACAGGTATTTTCCTTTTTACAGGTTTTCATGTCTGCGCAGGAACTGCGGTCAGAAAAGAGGAAACTAACTGCTGCCGTCGCCGTGCAAGAAACAAACCGCCAACCTCTGGAATAGTATAAAAGAAGTTAGAAAAAAAAAAAGCAACAAAGTTGACCTGGAATTTTATAAATGGGGCAAGACTCCGACACACCCTGCTGTCTTTGTAGCCTTTGATCCTTTGGAAGTTTCTCGGGGGAAATTAACTGGAATTATTTTCACTCCATAGAAATAATAATTTTCATCATTTTAAAACCAATCCAGAAAAAAAAAGGGAGAAATCTTTTCCAGTGTGTGCTTAACTTGCACTTTTAATGCTCTTTTAATATGATTAATAAATTCAGCAGCCTAAAAAAGAACATTCCTCAGGTTTCAGGCAACATGAAGTCATGGCAATGATGTAATGAATGATCGCAGAGCCAAATGTGTCACAGTTACACAACATGTTACTACCCAGCACAGACTGAGGGAGTGGAAGACGAAGTAACACCGTCTGTGTCGATACTTGACTGTGAGGATGCAGTCGTAGCGTCTCAGGCAAATAGAGTGTTTCACAGCGGGGAAGTATTGACCGCAAGCTGTTAGCCGGAAGAAATGTTTTTGTGAGGGGAGATTTGGGGAGGGGAGATGGACAGATTGATAGACAGGACCTATTGAGTGGCTCCTTTGAACTGCTGCTCTGTTAGAAGTGTTTCCATCAGATGTGTGCTTGCATGCGGAGTGTCCTGGCATCTTGAGAATAGGCAGGAATTAAGGGTGGTACTCCCAGACGTCTGTCATACCTGCATGCATCGCCTCCAGTTTGCCCACTGGCAACACGTCCAACCACACCGAGGACACAAGGATGCCCTTCGTCAGTAAGGGAAACAGTTGTTTTCCTCTGACTGCACCTTTGACAGGAACCTCACAAACCTCTGAGTGCAGAGTGATTTCAGTATGATTCAACAAAGCTCATTCAAGAAGGTAAAAATAGAATCACTGCAGTGGAAGTCTTCTCATGGCAATTGGAAGCATGGAATATTATTCATGGCCTTTGAATGTGAAAGACATTAAATGAGTTATGCTGCTCATTTACATTTTACAGCTAAATTTTCATAATGTATGCATGCAGTAATGCAAGACTCTGGAGAAATCCAACCGGAGATTTCACTACGCGTAGCAGAATTGCAAAGTAGATATCATGACTGTATCTCTAACAGAAAATAAGACAAATAAAGAGCATAATATAAAAAAAGTATCCTCATTGGGCTAAATTTATTCCAACCACCTTAAAGCCACAGGTAAAAGAATTAATTCATAGTAGCGAGATGAAACTGACAGCTTTATTACTCACTAAAAAAAGTTATGTGAATTTATTATTTTAATGATGACCATCATTCAGCAACAGATGAGTAGAAAATGACATTTAATAAGAAAAAAAAAATACAGATTCAAAAATAAATGTTGCAATTAAGTCAAAGCATTAACTTCCTGCTCTTCCATAAGAAGAAACGGACAGGCGGACTGCATACAAACACGTTAGCACGAGCCAGAACCATCAGCTACCATCTCTCTCTTCCATTTCTTTGGTCACGGTCTGTTGGTTCTCCCTCATGGAGCAGGGAGGGGGCTGAAAGGCTGTTAAAAAAAGATTCCATGGCAGGTCAGCATTCAGATCCACTTTTCTTTAGCTTTATTGGTCATGCAGCAATGTAATAATGTACCATTAAGAAACTGACACAAGAAGCTGAGGAGCATCACTGGTTTGGTATGCAGGGGGTTTGGTATCCAGTGCAGTGAAGCGGAGAGGACCGACAGCAAGCAAACGCAAGTGAAAGTGTGTGTCTGTCAGGCCTTATTGACTGCAGTGATCCAAACACACACATACTGTAATTCTGAATGAGACTGGAGCGGAGGGGTCACGCTGGCACAGAGTTTCCTGTTCAACGTGCTCTCGGATAAACGCAAAAGCCAAAACATTTTGTTATTTTCCTTCAAACGGTAAATTAATTTGTGAAGAAAATTTTCTTCATTTTCCGCCTGAATCAAGCCACAGCATTTTAATTAGGCAGATATGCTGCCAGACAATTATTAATTTTACCTTGAAGCTTGAGGCTTAGTTTTTTTGTGTGGCTTTTACACCCCAAATCTAAAAAACAATGTAAATCAAGATGGAAGCGCCTATAAACCCATATTTTAGACACAATAAAAGAGAAAACTGAAATATTTTTTCTATTTCATGAAAAATATTAGCTCATTTGGAATTCGATGGCATTAACACATCTCAAAAAAAGTTGGGAAAGAGCAACAAAAAGCTTGAAAAGTAAGTGGTACTAGAAAAAAAACAGCTGGAAGAAAATTGTGCAACTAATTAGGGTAATTAGCAACATTAAAACAAGCATCTTAGAGAGTTTCTCATAAGCACAGATGGGTAGAAGTTCACCAATCTGCAAAAAACTGTCTACAATTTTTTGAACAATTTCAGAATAATATTCCTCAACAACAAATTGTGAAGACTTTGAATATTTCATCATTCACAGTACGCAATATCATCAAAAGATTCCAGGAAATTCGTGTCCAATATTGGATGCTAGGGAACTTTGGGCCCTCAGGTGGCTCTGCATTAAAAATATGCAGGCATGATTCTGTCGTGGAAATCACTGCATCGTCTCAGGAACACAGAACTTGTTCTCTGTGAACAGCATTCGCCGTGCCAGCCACAAACGCAGGTTAAAGCTTTATCGTGCAAAGAAGAAGCCGTATGTGAAAGTGATCCAGAAACGCTGCTGTCTTCTTTGGGCCAAAGCTCATTTAAAATGGACCGAGGCAAACGGGTCAGATGACTCAAAACTGTAAATTCTTCTTTGTAAAATATGGACATTGCATCCTCTCAACTGAAGAGGAGAAGGACCATCTGGCATGCTATCAGCTCTCAGCTCAAAAGCCTCCATCTCTAATGGTATGGTGGTGCATTAGTACCTATGGAATTGGCACTAATACACCCCCATACCATTGGCACTTTTGCACATCTGATATGGTCCCACTTAGATGACGTCTTTTTGAGGGAAGGCCTTGGATATTTCAGCAAGACAAACCTGGCAACATGGCTCTGTAGTAGAAGAGTCCAGCTGCTGACCTGACCTGCCTGCAGTCCAGACCGTTCACCAACTGAAAACATCAACTGATGCATCTTGAAACAGAAATAAAAAAACTTCAAAGATGACCCAGGACTGTTTAGCAGCTAGAATTCTGACAAGAATGGGACAACATTCCTCTCCCAGATATTTTTGGACTGCTGTTAAAAGAAGCTGCTCAACTTTTCTGAGACATGTTTCTGCCATCAAATTCAAACGGAGCTCATATTTTTCATTTTATCAGTGTAAACATTTGGTGTGTTTTCTTGTGAAGAAAACATACGGGAGGCTCATTCTCTGTATTATTGTAGGGCCTTTACCTTAAAATATAGAGCGCCTTGAGGCGACTGTTTGTTGTGATGTGGCGCTATATAAATAAAATTGAACTGAACTGAATGAGATTTGAAATCGTTCTCAACAACCCAACATTTTTGGGATTGGGGTTGCATTCGAGTAAACCCAGGATATACTTGTTAGCAAAACTTTAAGCTCTTACATAATATGGAATGAAAATGAAACTCACAACCTAACCTACTCTAAGGAGCTGATATTTGTTGGGTTGCTGCATAGAAATTAACATAAATCTTATTTAGAGGCTGCGGAGAAGCTCAACCTCATTTGATGACTGTACCTAGAGAAAAATATTGCTGCACACAAAAGTCTTTTAGCTCTCACAGAGTCAGAAATAAATCATCTATTTTTTTTAGGGGGATTTTTTTTTGACCTGTTTCTCCTAAAATTCCCCCGTAGGAGAAATAAGGAGCAATGAATAAATCAATGTAAAACAAACTGTAGCGTTCAGTTTGAGAATAACAATCAAAAAGACAAGAAAAACAGAAGATAACAGTTACATTTGAATTTGATCAGATATTGAGAGAATGTTAGATATTGAAGAGTCGCATTTATAATCCAATCAAGTTTTATTTTTTATCTCAAGAGCTGATTATTTCGGAGAAGTAAAGATCCGTGTGGTAAGATGAAAACAAAAATGCATTTTAAGATCTTAAACTGTGATGGGACTGAGACGAGTGGAAGATTGTTTCCCAGGCGATGAATTCAAGAGGTGTTAGAAAGTCTCAATTCAAGTTCAAATAAAGAAGATATCTCATTTGGAATTTTCCTTTCATCTGGTTTAATTTAAAAAAAAAAAAGCCTTTTTGCTACTGCTGTTGTTTAGAATGCACAGTCAAAAAGAAGACTAGACTTCAAACTGGTATTACTTCTGTCCAAGTGATTTGGAGTGATTTTGAGAAGAGATCATTTAGCTGGGGCAGCGGTGCAGTTGGTAGTCATGTAGTTCAAGCTTATTAAACATCCTGTACTTCAGGGTCAAATGTACTTGAGTATGGAGTAGCAAGTGTAGAAGTACCCTCAGACATATTATGTGGTGCTTCACAACAATTCACCATACGTACATGGACATTTTTTTCCACTCTGGGTGGTAAAAGGATGAAGTCATATTGCACTAAAGGTAAAGTTCTCATATGAATGTAGGGACTACACATGCCCATTCTAGATTATTGCTCAGCCCGTTTGTGCTGTTGGCAAGTTGATAGACTCATCACACAGAGAGAAGCAAAAAAGGTAGATCCTGTTTATGTACTAAAAATGTGCTGTTTTAGTCTGTTGCTAGGTGGTTGCTTGACAACAGGATGTTGTTATGGATAATTTAATCCATAATTATATCCATAATTTCATGGATATAAACGAAATGTTATTGTTGTGAAATTAAACCAATGGGATACTTTTATAAGGTGTTAAAAAGGTCATTTTAACCTGTGGTTATAGGTGGTTGTGAGGCAGCTGATGATGTCATAATAAGGGGACTAAAACGCACCTGTGTGCCAAGTTTGGTTACTGATGGCATGTGAGGAGTTTGTGGACAAAGATACATGCAGACAGCGTTTGTGTATCCAACCACTTCTGAATAAATTAGCAACAGATGTGAAAATTCAGCAACATCTGCCCAGCTTCAAGGTAAAATACCCGCTGGACCTCTTGGACACATTTAAGTCCAGAGGTCTGAATGCAGCTAAGTTTGCAATGTGTTTGTATTAACACGCTTTCACCTTACCTCAGAGATGCTATCATTAACTTATTAAGATTAGGAATATCATACTAACTGGATCACATATTTCTGTGTAATTTTCATACAGATTACAAACAAAACATCCACGTCCAACATCCACGCAGAGCAAACCTGTGCAGGCACCGGGAGAACCTGCAAACATGAGAGAAGCATGAAGCCTGCACAGAAAGGCCTCGGCTCAGTACAGAATCCTCTCGCTTTGAGGCAGCACTGCTAACCATCGCATCTCCCTGCCATCCAACCATTTAATTTCTGTTTATTCTTCGGCTTAATTCAGCTTCTTATCCAATTTGTTGGGTGTCTTTACATAATAAGCAGTTACCTCCATCTTTGGTTAGAGGCTGTGTTGGAACAGACTGCTTATCGAAGTGGTTAACAAATGTGGAGGTGGAAAATGGACCAGACAACTTATAGGAAGAAGGGCACTTGGCTGACTCATGCTGGAGAGTGACACTGTAGCTTTGAATGGAGAGTATTTTTGTCTCTGACTCTTAAAGCAGTGCCTATAAATGGATGTAAAATACTACAGTGCTTGAAATAAAAAGCTGAATTGGGGACACTGAGTAAATCCGCGTCTATTAAGTACACTGTGAAATTCTCTTTAGGATATTTGAGATGGTTTGCTCACTGTATCAGTATCAGTTAATTTTCCAGCCATAAGCCATGTTGAAGCTAATTAAGCTGAAATTCATTTCAAGGACATAAAGATTCCTCAATATCTGTAAGCAGACTTTATTTAATGTGTTTCCTCTTTGCATCTTATTTATTCTGACACTGTGTGGTGACACAAACCTTTTGTTTTAAATTAGGGAGTTACAGCAGAAACAACAGTAATATATTAATAACACACAATGTTTAGAATTAGGCATAGAATTGGAGGTATATTCAGTGTATTTACATGTTTAGTAGCATAAATGTCTTTTTGAGACCAGAACAACTTCAGTGCTGCTTTTTTAAGTCTTTATAATTCTACTGGCGATGGAGCATCCATCCATCTGCAGGTGCTGAACTATGAAGACCACAGTGTGGTATATCTTCATCTCTGCGCCTGTGGTTGGTGTCAGTGCGATCCCAGAATGTTTCATCATAGCATAAAGGTGATCGCTGAGAACAACTTTGCATTGATTTTCAGTGATCTTTCCCTCTAAGACGACCTAAACTGTGCCAGAAACTGCTCCTCTAACACCAAACAATGTAACAAAAGCATCAGATCCCTTTTTTCAGGGGCTGAGGGGTCAGGTTACCTCAGGTTTGTCACCCATCATTCAACTTATGCCAGCTTACGTGACATTGAATGCATGCTAATAATTCCAGATGAAGGCATACAGTATAGCAGAGAACAAGATCAAGAGTCAACAGTTCCAGTCACAAAAGCACGCAGAGAAAGAGTGCACCGCCATTCTTTATAACAGACAACTTGTCAGCAGTGGGAAGACTCCACACTAAAGAGACACTGTAACCTTTTCCTATCTGCTCCTGCAGACCTGTCTGAGAGGCCCATTCTCTCAGCGGGGTTCAGCCATGGAGGAGATGGTAGTGGCAGAGAGGGTTTTCCCAAATACGCTCTTCATCTTGAATGTTACTCACATTATAATAAAGGCGAGCTTGAACCTTTCACGTACTCAAACACTCACAGAATTTGAATCATCTTAGGAAACTGCCGCGGCCTCCACATCCCTTGAGATGACTGTGAATAATTGATTTTAACCACTGAGACGTTTGCACCCCCCCCCCCCCCTCCTCTTCCATATAGAGGACAGTTTCGAGGAGGTGATTCAATAGTTGACTGATACTTGCAACACTTCACCAAAGTTTGATAAAGTCGACTTTGTAGGCCTGGGATTTGTCCCTCGGGAATTTTGGAAATAATGTAAAGTTTCATTGAGTAATCCGAATGAAATTTTATCGCGTTCACGTCGATGTCAACGTGTAAAAGTAACACGGTACTGCAGCTGCAATATATACCGAGCACACGGCATGCGCCAGAAACCTTTGAGAAGTGTTGTCATGCTTAAGGACTTCTTATGCCCTCAGGGTAACTGCTGCAAAAAAAGAAAAAAGAAACCCCCAAAAAAGACAACAGAACATTTTCACTGGTGTCACGGTTATCTAATCAGATTTCACCTCACTCTTACTGAACTTGGAGTTTGCTTAACTTTTTTCAAAAGGCTGCATTCCCTTGTGGTTTCTCTTTCCACCGCCTTCAGTGTTGTCTTTCATTTCTGGGTCATGAGAGGGAAAACAGGCTGGGGCGTTTTTGATGTGTCGAAACGTTTCCTGTAGAAAAAGGTGTGTAAACACTCAGCGGCTCACTCAGGAGGTAAACATGACGAGGCTTTATTACCCTAGTTTCCACAACTTTGATGTTTGGGAGATGGCATTAACATTCTGGAGGGAGGGTGAGCTTCATGCTGTGTTTATCTGATTTCCCTTAACCTGGGAGCTTAAAGCAGCCCACCAGGAATTTTTGTGCTCCGAGTCCCGAGTCCTCCTCTGATTATTCTGGTGCCGTAACAGTAATGGTAACAGCCAATCTGACATTACAGGTTTTTGAGAAACTAGGGGGAAATGTGTGCTGGCCTTTTAAAAGATGATATCTTTCCAATATCATAAAACCCACATTACTCTCAGTACTGGGGCTTTGTAAGGACTAATGGGCATCCAAACCATTTAAAATATGATTGGTACACTCTTAATGGAACATTAAATTTCATAAAATGCCCGGGGGATAACCCTCCCCCGGCTGGCAGCGCAGGTTTCCTGATTTTAACAAGCCTGCGTGATATAATGCATGCAGAGTATTAGCTGTGCATTTAAAACTGCTCACACTGGGCTGGTGCACTTAGCTCGGGGTCATTTGGTGTGAGTGCAGCTGCAGCCAGGAGGTACCCGTTAGCTCAGAAAGCAGTAGTTAAAAAGGCTGATCAAATGCTGGAACTTGACTACAGTTAAAAGAGATTCAACTGCAGATTTGTCCTCGAGACAATAAAAATATTTGTCCTCTTATCAACATCAGAAGATTTAGGAACTAAACTTCATCTGAAGGCTGATCATCAGCACAAAATCAAGATATTACATTAAATAAAGGAACTAGATCACAACTTATAGAATCATCCAATCCAAAATCAGTATTGAGGTTATTCAAAAAAAAGTTGCTCATCAAATTAATTTGCAACACTTCACGCAGCATCAGGTTTGTGTTCACTGGTAACACGAGATGCTGAAATCTCTGCAGTATTTCTGAAGTCAGCTGACTGTAGAGCACGTGTGCAGGAAAAGGACCTTTGAGCCACCCATCATACAGATAACAACTTGCAATCAAGAAACAACACAACTGTTTGATTAGCAACTGTAATGTGATTAGTGCAGTAATTCTTTACAGAAAAAAAAATGTAATCTGATTACAGTAATCCATTATACTTGTAGTGTGTTGTGATGGTTTAATTCTTTGTGTGTTGAAAACAAATTTTCCTGGCCGGTTTTTCACGTCTCCCTGTCTGTGTCAGCTCTGGTAACTTTAATTGCCTTTATTTCTAAAATTATAAATATTTTTAAAAATACATCTGCTCCTTTCAAACTTAGACTTTATAACTAATAAGATAATACAGGACCCCTAAACATAAATGTCAAGGTATAGTACCAGACAGGGAATATTGGAATGATGCCATTCTGCCTGTTTAAATGACTGCAACCTCATTCCCCCTTCCTTTATGACAGCACCTCAAATACCCTCAAAGTCTCTCCTGCAAGCGCTTGCATGATTTTTAGTCGGATGATCAAGAGCCTGTTACTGCAGGGAAGAACCAGCCTGCATCTGTTTGCCACCAGGGGTTGCTGTTTCTTTCTTCCACAAATAAAGAGGTTTTCTTTTCTTCCACAGCCAATCTTTCTTTTTTTTTTACTCCTACACCTCCTCCCGGCGGAAGCTCCCCAAATAGCAAAGCAGCACTTCAAACAGACACCAACATCCTCCAAAAACCATTGACAGGGTCCAGCTCGGGGCTGTCCAGCCAGGGAAGGAGGCAGGAAAGAGAAGAGGGCGTGACGTGGAGATAAATACAAGCCAGAACACCTTGGGAATACATGTTTGGCCTGCAGTGCAGCTTATGTTGATCCTGTAGCTTCATTCAGAGGCGGATTCAGTGCAGGCGCCTACTGACACAGCCATAATTCCCTTGCAGACTGGAACTCCTCTTCCCACAGAAACTTTTAAGAATGGGAACACCAGGCCAGCCATGTTTGGTCGTGGAGAGACACATAATCTGCAAAGAATGGTGATGCCGCTTCTCAGTGTGGTGCGGTGAGAAGGAAGCGTGTGGAGGAGTAATCCATGATAGGGCTTAGTCATGTCAGACTTGTATCAGCATTTAAGACAACCAAAATAACTTTTTTTGTCATTCATACATTTTGAAAATGCCTTACCTAATTACACAAACTGGCTCTAATGCAGAGCCTTAATGGCATAAGCCCGTTAAGGTGTTTTAGAAACAACCACATCTGTCTTTCCTGCTTTTCCCAAACAGACAGGAAAAGCTGTTCCCGCCATCTATTCCCTTCAGTCTCTAACTCTCTCTGGCTCCATGCATATAATCCTAGACCAGCTCAATGGCTTGCAATATGGGCCATTATTCACTCCAATACTTTTTCTCTGTGCTGGTCAATAGCCAAGGACATAGTCGGAATTGAAAAGGTTTATTTCTTCCATGGGAGTAGATGGATCTGACCACAGGGGCAGCATCACAACAAGCCCGTGTCTTGTGTACTCCACAGCTTTCTTTCTAGAAAAACGGTGCTTGAGGATGCCCACGTTGTACACACACACACACACACACACACATCTTGGTTTGTTTATTTGTCACTCAGGTGTTTTGGATGTTGTTATTTATTTTGGAATATGGTAAATCCTCAGAAGTAATAACTTTCGGCAGGTAGCCTGACACGAAATTACAGTCTCTCTCTTCATTTCCCTTTAATCTGAAACAATTCAATCAGGCAGCTTGTGTGTGCACTCGGGCTCTTCTCTGCGCTTTGTCCTTGTTTCAAGCCTTTCTTTTTGCTCATCTGAGGGTGAGACGTGCGGAAAAGAAGCGTGAGGATTTCACTTTAGCCCCATCGCAGTCAGATGAGCTGAGAATGACGAGTTTAAAAGAAATCACAGAGGCGTACAGCAAAGGTAATTCTATCACACACCCCCGATTTTACCCAGGGTAAAATTACACCATTCGTGCAGAAGATAATGTAAAACATACCACATTTTTGTGTGGTAGCAAATCTTTACATAGATTTTATACCTCAGAATAAGACAAATGACTATAATCTGCATTAGCCTTCTGTACATATGCTGTGACCACTTTCTCATCCTCCGGAGTCTGCTGGTGCTGGATGATGATCGGTAAAGCAGCCAGCATGAACTTAAATCCCACATTAATACATATATTTCAAAAACCATGATCAAAAGCTACCATGGGAAATCCAGAGAAATGTCATTTGCATCTGAAATCAGAGGTTGTATTGTCTGTCTTGTGGTTTTTGGTTTGAATTTCTAGTTTCTTCTTGTTGGTTTTCACAGTTCTCTGTGTGTCTCTGTTCTTCTTGGTTTCCTGAGTTTGGACTAAATGGGCAAATGTAGCAAAGATGGTGGATTCTTGCAGACTTTAGACAGTGCCAATCTTCTTGCTGTGTTACCAACATCCACACCGAGTCAGCTACATTCAATCTGAAAATTAAATCCTGTTTAACGCTGCTGACTCTATTTTCAGGCCATTTTGGTAAAGACCTTTAATCCACTCTATAATGCTTAATTCATGAAAACAATGGCTAACTGTATCCCTCTTTTATTCATTTTTCTCTTTATCAAAGAGGAACGATGAGAAGGAAAGCTGTAGGACCTCTTGTCAGGCACTCTTAATCCTACAGCCTTCTTTACAGTATTGAATGTTTCAAATAATTAATTCGAGCACAACTAGCTACACTTTACATTCAGTAATAAATAATAAATCTTGTTACAGAGACCAAATGTGCTACATTAAGGTTTAGGCTCGTGGTTTTTGGAGCTCATCAGCAGATGAAGGCAGCAGGCAGACTGCTGTAGGGTGAAGCATGGTGAATGAGAGAATGAGGATTTAATGAAGAAAATATTGAACTCTTGAATCCACAGTGCAATCATTTGTCTTCAGAGCACTTGGATTATTCTGCAGAGCTGTTTAGGTTAATTTGTTTGTCATATTAAACACTGTTGGAACACAAAAAGAACATGTTTGACTGATTTTGGGTTTTGCTAAGAGTAGAATGAGGTTACTTGAAAAAGTTAATGCAGTGCCAACACCACCACCACCACAAGAATCATCGTATGGGTAACTGATGTTTGGCCTCAGGCCCAGCTTTCGGCACAACACCAGCTCTCCTGTGCTTCTGTTTCTTAAGGTAATTAGAAGATACTTTGGTCCAAGAAGTTTGAAAACACGGAACAACTCTCTGGATTTGATCTCTTTATGTAATCCTAGACTGACTCATTGATGTTGAGATTGGGGTTCAGAGGAAACTATATCATCTGTTAGAGGTGACAGAACAAGAAGTTCTACTAACCTGAAAAAAAATATATACATATAGAATGATGAGAAAATATTTTTTTCCACAGGACTCAGGATGCAATCCGGTGAAAAACCAGGCATGCCCTTACTGCTCCCATATGAATAAAGAGGGTAAATAGCAGCCAAGTGCTGCTGATCAAATGCATTGGTGACCACCATTATAAAAGCAGAGGTTTTGGCAGTTAACTGGTCCTGACCATTTAGGTGCATTAACATAATGTCACAATCTTCCAATGAGCGGATGTCCCAGCAAATTAATCCCAGGTCAGACCGTGCGCTGCACAGAGCATAAAACACAGGAGCTGCATCTCAGACATGATAGGACTCAGCATGTTTAATGTTGAAGTTTGTGACAGTACAATTAGAAAAAGATTGAACATGTACGAAAGTGTTCCCAGGAAAAATCCTCTTCTCTCTAAAAAAAACACAGCACCACAGCTGAACAAACCACAGGTCTTCTGGAAGAACGTCGCTTGGACAGATGAGAGCAAAGTGGAGATGTTTGGTCATAGTGCACGGTGCCACGCTTGGCAAAAACACCTCATACCAGCTGTCAAACGTGGTGGTGGAGGAGTGATAAGCTTGTTTAGAGTTGACCATGAGCTCTTCTGTAGAGTTAAATGTGAGGCCATCTATCAGACAGCTAGAGCTGGGCCCAGCTTGGGTCAGGCGGCAGGACAATGATCAAGTACACTCGCAAGTCTACAACAAAAAAGAATCAAGGTGCTGCAACGGCCCAGTCAAAATCCAGACCCCAACCCAACTGAAATACTGTGGCAGGACCTTAAAGGAGCTGTGCATAAACTAGTGCCTGCAAACCTGTTGCAAAAGGTGGTCCTACAAGCTACTGAGTTCGTAGGACAAACAGGACTGTATAGAGTTTATTTTTCACATGACTCTGTATGCATGCATGTGTGTATCTATATAAATAAGGCTGGCTTGCAGAGCTTGGGGTCGTTTTCATGCTGCGAAATTAAATTTGCCGATAATCAAATACTGCTGTTATGGCCCAAAAGAAGGGTTAGGGGTTAAGGGTGGTAACAGTAGTAAGTCTGGGTGAAAGAAAACGCAAAACTGAGCAGATTCAAAAAACAAACAAAACAGGGTTTTATTTAAAAGGAATTAACTCAATGAGAGAGCTGCTATATCACAACTACGTAAAGCAAAGGATGACCACAAACTAAAATACCCTGAAAAGAAAAGAGATGTTTAAATAAATGAAATCAAAACACTTCTGCATGTAAAAGGCACTAGCCACCAGTGCAAAGCACACCACTCCTAAGACTGGCCCACACTGAGACTGAATGGCTCTTCACCAGCTTTTATACTGCAGGGAGGCTAATTACTGAGTGGAGCCAGCTGTG
>JAVDPK010007463.1:0-18657 GCA_034780415.1 Cichlasoma orientale
GTGTGTGTGTGTGTGTGTGTGTGTGTGTGTGTGTGTGTGTGTGTGTGTGTGTGTGTGTGTGTGTGTGTGTAAAATGAAAAGAGCTTAAATTCTAAACACATGGAGCTGACCTAACAAGTGCTGATTTGGGACTTGTAAATCATTAAGTCTAGTGCAAATGGATTCTTTTTGTGTACTGAGGTGTTTTCTTATCATCATAGTAAATCCTCTTTCATAAACAGCCTCCTGTGTTGTTTGTAGTCAGACTGAACTGTTCCATTGAGGATGGGGATGGCGGTGAACTCCACAGTGCATGGCCCAGAGCTGCAGGGAGCCCCTTCCAGCTCCAGGATGGTCACATTATTTGGCGCAGCTGTGCTGAGGATGTTTGCAGGGACAAAAAGTGTCACCTGAGGCCCTCGAGTTGGCCAGTAACGCCCTACATTAAAGCCGTTTATCCAGATCTGTCCCTGAAAAACACAAAGTCACAAAGGTGAATTATTTAGTCTGTATACACTGACCTTTGGTGATAGATTTTTCATGAAATTAAAAACAAACAAACAGCTTAAAAACATTAAGAATTTTTTATATCCGTTTGTTATCTATTTTTTTTTTAATTATTAAGTTGTTTATATATCTAGATTTAAAAGGTCTAACACATCACTTGGTCCTAAAAAAAAAAAAAAACTGCAGACATTAAATTCATTTATAAGGCTGCAACTCAAAATTGAATGTTCAGTCTGTAAAATGCGACATAAACACGTTTTCGGCCAAAGTGCCACCTGAAAATTGCTAATTCTATCCAGCAGACCCTCTAAAACCAAAAATATTAATTTTGTAGGAACACATAGCAAAGAAAAGCAGCAAAACCTCTGGACTGATTTAAAAAAAAAGAAAAAAAGAATCAGCTATAAAAGTCCTGTGTATGTCACATGCCTTTCTCCAACTGGTCAGCTTGATGTAGGTGTCCTGAGGTAGGTCTGGGATGCCGTCGGGTATGATGAAGCTTCCCCCGTAGAAAGTTGGAGGGGAGAGACCAGCTGGCTGAGGTGCATCAGTGGGTGTGGGCTCTTTTTCTCTGAGGAGGCCCTTGCTGACTGCTTCATCAATACTGAGACTGTACATGGTCCAGCCAGTGAGAGGGTCTTCCCCCAGGGTCAGATTGGACACTAGACCCTATGAAAGGAAAGAGCGGATCTGAGCAAGAGTTCATATCAACTTAGTTTTAGTTTCTAAAGTCAACAACTTTTTTTTTCTTTTTGTCACTGATGAGACCTCAGAGGATAAAAGTATAAAACATCATTAGTTTAATCTTGTGCAAAAATATGTTCAACTCGTGGAGTTTTTAAAGCTTTTTAAAGATATCTGAACGAGCAAAACTTGATCCGTTTTAAAACGGTACAGACAGATTTGCTGTTCAAATATGTTGCAAAAGTCAACAACTTCCACATGACTGTATCTTTATTATGTAGATGTTTGAATGCAAACACAGACCTGCGATAGCTGAGCAGACGCTGAAATGTTCAAAGGACACACATCAGGATGATATGTTGCAGAACAAAAACAAACCTTAAAATCGTTGATGTATTTTCCGTAGTTTACTCGGCCCAAGTTCTCCACCAGTATGTCCACCTGACTTCCAGCCTTCCCGGTCACATTGACAGGTTCGACTTTGTCCCTTTCAAGAATCCCTACGGCCAGCTTGAAAAGAAATAATCCTGGTTTTATCAGTAAAAATCCAGATTATATCAGAAACAGGTTTAAAGATGTCACCTTGTTATGTTGATTTTAGTATTTGCTGAAATTTGGATTTCTAATTTTTTTTTTTTTTTTAAATGAGAGAATGATTTTACTGTACTGAACGATAATCAAATGCTTTCGCTTCAAAGGAAAGCAGCTTTTAGAGGTTTCTTCTGTTGGCAGAAACATCTAAAAGCAACTTCACTTAGTCAGCAAGAGCTACTCCTGTATGTCCACAGCACCACCAATCAGAAGCTGTAAATCAGATCATGTGGCACTGATCAGTTTGCCAACTTCACGCACTACTTTGTATCACAACAGTACGCTCTTTATATTTTTATTTAATTTTTGATGCATTATTTTTTATCTTTATTTATGCTGTCATTATTGTGGGATGTCTTCTGCTCATTATTTATTCTGTTATTGTTTAGCAGTAAAGTGTGCCAAAAACAAAAGTACGGTGGCCCTGAGAGTTCAAATGCACCGCAACTTAAGAAAACACTAGCAAACAGGAAAATGCTGCTCACAAGGACATTACAGGTTTTGCTGCAAAAAAAAAAAGGACTTAAGCTACATTCTTTCCATTCGAGGACTTGTAACCTTTTCATTGTGATTAAGGTGAAGTTACTGAACATGAACACAGGATACTGATTTTTAAAAAAATGCTTATTTAAAACAAAACACGTCACACAGACTTTGAGGGTTTTGCCTCTGAATTCTGCATAATGAAAAGTGGTCTAAACACAGTCATACAAGAACTTAATACAAGCAAAAGCTGTAAAAAGTGCATTAATTTTTAATAATGACAATATGCGTATGTTTGGCTAACAAAGAAATATTTAAGATAATTAGCCTAAACTCTAACAGATTCAGGGAGCCATGATAAAATCCGATTTCAAATGAACAAGGCCTCTACCTCCATGTAACATCTGAAAAGGCTCAGGGTCGTAACACCACTTACCCCGTCCACTGACACGTACGCTCTGTCATGGACCCCATTCAGCGGCGATGTCAGTGGAGTCGGTTTGGTGCAGTTCACAGGCAGAGTGGTCCTATAGAGCATAAAACCAAATGCCTAGAGGAAATAAAAACTCATTAATGACAGGACAACATTATTATTGCTGGTAAAATAGGAAAAAATGAATCAATTACTGATACCTGATTCAAGTCGATGAATGTCTGGGGATACGTGCTTTTGACAGGGCCAGAGAAAGATAGTTTGTCTAAGGCGTCTGTCACCATCTGAAGCTGCAGATGACACAAGATCACGTTTTACTCTTTAGTTTTCATGCATGAAATCAAAACTCAGTATCCTTCATGATCTACTTTTAATAAAGCAATATGAAAATCATTATTCAAGTGCTGAAAAAGTAACCATTTTAATGAATTACAGGGTATCACCTACCTTCTTCATTGTTACAGCGCCATATGCATACTTTGGGGTTGTTGGTGGTATCGGCCCCTCTGGTATCTCACGGTGCTATTTTGGAAAGATGCAAGTTTGTCACGATGAAACATACAAGAGCAAGATGCTCTAAAAACACTAACTCACATTAACTATGGTTAGTGTATGTCAATGAAACACTGCCGGATACACTTTACGCTGCGAAAGTAGACGCTTACGCTCACGCACCATTTTGATCACATCTCGAATGGCAAAGTATTTCTCTGTGAGGTCTCCTGCTTCTGTGAGCGGAGCATCGTAGTCATAGCTTGTAGGCTGCGGAGCGTACGGTGTGTTGGCGCCTGAGGAGACAGTCATGTGAATCTAAGTGCTTTCCTCAGGATCATGTGAAACGATCATCATCTCCTCAAACCGGTTTGTCGAAGCGGACTCACCGTTCCAGTATCCAAAGTTGGTTCCTCCTATGAACATGTACCTGTGAGAGCAGGAAAGAAGGTGAGACACTACAGAAGTATATGCGATAAAATATGATCTGGGTCTGGTGTATTTGCAAATGTAGATTAACTCATATCCAGTTATTTTATATAACAAGTATATTCAGGTATATAGTATATTCTTACAATGATTCAGCTGATTTCAACATGCCGCATTTTCACCATTTTTTCCAGTAAGAGTGAAACGCTGCAGAGCAGATTTAATATGAGCCTCATTATTAATCAAACCCTACCCACAGAAATAATGTGTTACAGATCTTCCTCTTCCAGCTGGTCCCTTTAGGGGTCGCTACAGCAGATCATCTGCCTCCATCTCACCCCATCCCTAGCATCCCCCTCTGTCACACCAGCCCTCTGCACGTTCTCCTTCACTACATCCATGAACCTCCTCTGAGGTCTTCCTCTCCTGCCTGGCAGTTATGTCTTCAACATCCTTTGTCCAATACTATCTCCCCTCTGCACATGTAACAACCATGTCAGCCTTGCCTCTCCAACTTTGTCTCAGATTACCGTTTATTAACTCGTTATTACAGTTATGCAGACGAGTGTTGTCAAAGGTTTTTTTTTTTTAAATTGTACAAAAAACATGGCACTGAGCAAAGTAACAAACTAAAATAAAAAAAAAAGGGGTGAGAGACGATGTTATAGGTTAAAAATGGGTCACTTAAGCCTGTTGCAAGGTGATTGCAGGACATATAACAATTCAGTTTTTGTGGACATAAATTAGATGTCACTGTTGTGAAATTAAAATGACACAATGCATTTATAATGATGCCACTCCGCTGTAGTGTTTGTTACGCGTCTATCAGTGCGTCTAAACCCGTCACCGAGCTCTGCAAACTCACATGTTGACGTTTGCTCCCATGATCAGCATCTCGCTGAGGGACATGGCCACTTGAGTGGACGACACGACCGAGTGACGTGATCCCCAGTGGTCCAGCCATCCAGTGTAAAATTCAGAGTTCACCTGTGATGACAGGAACAACGCCGTGAGCACCCAAAGAAAAAACGTGCCACACTGCTGCGGTGTGCTAAGGGCGATGCTTACCAAAGGGCCGTGAGGTTCAACGTATCGCTGTGCATCAAAGGCAGCAGTAACATTGGAGCCTAGCAAAATGATGAGGCAAATTTAAGCACGCATTTATGTGACGTATGTGCAGAAAAAACAAAAAAAAAAAAGCAAGAAGCTAGCTTACAGTATGCACCTCACTTTGCATTTAGAGAGTTGATAATGTTACAGTTTGCTCTTAATTGCAAAACTCTGAGTAAACACTGACAGATACCTACCGGGTCCAAAGTCTACAGTGGCGTAGACGTCTTGTATTGAACCACACTTGAGCATGCTGACCAAAGCCCCATCTGTAGTGAAGAGCACCACCTCATCACCCAGGTAAGACCGGAACAGTTTGGACAGGTAACGCATGTAGTTGTAGTCACAGGCGAAGTAACTGCCGTATTCATTCTCCACCTATCAATAACAGGTATTTGATGAGGAAGTTAGTTTCCCGCATTGATGATGCTGGTTGGCAACAACAGGTACAAATCCAAAGAAACGAGTCCGGGACTCACCTGAACAGTGATGATGGGGCCGCCGTTCTGATAGAGATAAGGCTTTATCATGGGCAGTAACTTCCCCATCCATTTATCCACTGCTGCGATGTAGTCTAGAATACACAAACGACTGTGTAGTTAACACTGCTGTGTATATACACAATCCATATTGATTTCATGACTGTTTGTCTCACCCGGATCTGCCGATCGCAGTACGATGTCTTTCTTTTTGAGAAGCCAGGCAGGCAGACCGCCCTGACAGGCAGAGTTACACAAACAAAGATGATAAAATTATCAATGACCATGAAGTTAAAGTCCAGTGAAATTTAAACAGCTCCCGCAGAAATGCCACATTCAAAAAGATACTATTAAAGACATTTTTACACTTAAGAAGATGGCACACATTAAAACAGTCACATTTAGGGCTGCAGATATAGATTTTAGTAATCGACTATTCCATCAATTAATCGAATAAGAAATACTTTTGCCTTGTTAATGAGCAATAGTAAATATGAATGAGAGAACACAGGTCTTTTAAAATGAACTGCTCATAGTGAACTGTCAAAAAAAACCCAAAACCCTTTCAAAGTATTTATCTGCCATATTAAAATCATATTTTTTAAAGAAAACATTTTTCTTAAATGCAAAAATAATCACAAGTGCAGTAATGTCAAATATAATAAGGTGTACATACAACCTAAAATAAGGCATGAAATAAAATAGCCTTTACTGTGTAAGAAGCAAAACCGAGTTCTGATAGTAGTATCGTATCTCCTGGACGAGGTAAATTTGGTGTGTGTTCATGTGTATGTGTGTCTGCAAGCCTTTAAAGGAGCATGAAGAAATAATAATTCAGGACGGGTTTCAGATGGACTGAGGCAAAGTGGAAAACTGTTCTGCGGTCAAATAAATAAAATGCAAATAAAAATTTGAAATTCTTTTTTGGAAAACATGATCAGCATGTCCACCAAACTAAAGAGGAGAGGGACCATCTGGCTTCTTATCAGCGCTCAGCTCAAAAACCTGCATCTCTGATGGTGTGGTGGTGCATTAGCATCCATGGAATTGGAGGCTTTCACATCTGGAAAGGCTCCATCAATGCTGAAAGGCATATACAGTTTTTACAGCAGCATTTGCTTCCATCCAGACGATGTCTTTTTCAGAGAAGGCCTTGCATAATTCAGCAAGGTGATGCCAAACCGCATGATGTAGCATTACAACAGGATGGCTTCACAGTAGAAGAATCTGGACTGGCCTGGCTGCAGTCCAGACCTTTAACCAACTGAAAACATTTGACGCATCATGACACAAAAAATACCGCAAAGCATACTCAGGATAACTGAGCAGCTAGAGTCCTCGATCAGACAAGAACAGGACAACAAAAGTCCAGCAGCTGCTCTCCTCAGTTCCCCGACATTTACAGACTGTTATTATAAGAAGAGGGGATGTTACACAGTGGTAAACACGGCCATGTTTGCTGCCATTAAATTCAAAATGACCTTTTTTTCCCTAAAATTGTGCATAGAAATATTTTCTATGTTCTATTGTGTGTATTTTGTTTTTATTTACACTTTAACAGCGTCCCAGCTCTTCTGGAATTGGGTTTGCAGAGGAGCAGTGAAGAAGCCGTGCAGATTGATGGGGGGATGCGTCTCTCCACATTACTTAGAAAGGGCAAGTGCACGTCTGATGTGTGCTGTAAGGGAAAACACATTTACAGACACTCTGACTCACCATGTCCCACTCTCCACATATGTAGGGTCCTGGCCGGAGGATGACCAGCAAACCGATGTCCTGGGCCAGCTTAAGGAAATATTCAAAATCTCTGTCGCCATTAAAGTTGTACAGGCCTGGAACCTCTTCATGGTAGTTCCAGGGGATGTACCTGCAAAGTGACTGAAACATCAGTATCATCCAAACAAATAAGAAACAGTTCTAACCGGTTATAAAGTGTCATAGAACAAATAAAAATATGCTTTAAAAAATGAAGTCTTAAGATTATGTATTTGTTTAACTCAATATTGCAAAACTGCCAGAATTATTAAACTTATAAAATAGAGAAAAGCAAATTCTCACATTTAAATAGGTGGAAACTGAATGTATCGCTTTTTTTTGTAGAGGAGTTACTGAGAGGCACTGATGCTTTTTCTGCAATCAGCTGATTGACCTGATGCAAGTTAAAAGGCGATTCATTTCAGCGATGAAAGCATTTTCAGTCGAGTTCAGAGCGCTTATTAGCTTTAGTTTTCATATTGAAGCCAGACGGCCCGTATCCCGCAGACAGGTGACAAACTGAAGTGAGGGTAAAGCTCAGAGACTGAAACAGGAAGTAAACCTACGTCTGGATGGCGTTCAGTCCTGCCATGTACATCTTGAGCAGCCGATCTTTCCAGTAGACTCTGGGAATCCTGCTGTAATGGATGCTTCCTGATATGTAGCGAAACATTTCCCCATCCTTACGGAAGCAGTCATTCTGGTAGTCCACAGTGAAGGAAGGAGATTCGCCGAGCTGCAGACAGATCACAACACAACGAATTCATCCCTGAATTACAGTCATGTGAAAAAGGATTGTATTGCCCCCTTTCTGATTTCTTACGTGTTTCAGATCAAACTAATTTTAGTATTAGACAAAAATAACCTGAGTAAATACAAAATGCAGTTTTTAAATGATGATTTCATTTATTAAGAGACAAACACCTACCTGACCCTGTGTGAAAGAGTAATTCCCCCTGAAACCTAAAAACTGGCTGTGCCACCTTCGGCGGCAAGAACTGCAATTGAGCATTTGTGATAACAATGAGTCTTTCACATCACTGTGGAAACATTTATCCTAATCTTGTTTAATTCAGCCACATTGGAGGGTTTTCCAGCACGAACAGCCTGTTTAAGGTCATGCCAAATCATCTCAATCTGATTTAAGTCCGAACTTTGACTGGGTCACTCCAAAACCTTCATTTTGCTTTGTGTGAGCCATTCAGAGGGGGACTTGCTGGTGTGTTTCGGATCATTGTCCTGATGCATAACCCAAGTGTTCCTGAGCTTCAGAGCACGAACTGATGGTCGGACATTCTCCTTCAGGATTTTCTGGTAGAGCAGAATTCATCAATTACAGCAAGTATCCAGATCCTGGGGCAGCAAAGCAGCTCCAAACCATCACACCACCACCACCATGTTTGACTGCTGGTGTGATGTTATTTTTATGAATGCTGTGTTCGTTTTATGCCAGATGTAACGGGACTCAAACCTTCCAAAAAAATCAACTTTTGTCTCAGGGATCATTGAGATGCTGTTTTTGGTAAATGTGAGATGAGCCTTTGTGTTCTTCTTGGTCAGCAGTGGTTTTCTCCTTGGAACTCTCCCATGGATGCCATTTTTTGTCCAGTCTCTTTCTTATTGTTGAATCATGAACTCTGACCTTAACTAAGGAGAGTGCGGCCTGCAGTTCTTTAGATGTTGTTCTGGGTTCTTCGGGGACCTCCTGGATGAGTCGTTAATGAGCTCTTGGAGTTATTTTGTTATGCTGTCCACTTCTGGGCAGGTTCACCACTACTCCAAGTTTTCTCTATTTGTGGATAACGGCTCTCACTGTGGTTCACTGCAGTCCCACAGCCTTAAAAATGACTTTGTAACCTTTTCCAGACTGATAGATGTCACTGACTTTATTTCTTTAGATCGTGGTGTGATGTGTTGCTTTTTGAGATCAGGCCTGGGTGTGGTTAATGAAATTGAACTCAGCTTTCCAAAAAATATGTTTAATCACAGTTAATCCCATTATTTTTTCCACACAGGGCCAGGTAGGTATGGCTATATTTTTTCCCTTAATAAATGAACCCATAATTTACAAACTGCATTTTGTATTTACTCGGGTTATCTTTGTCTAATATTACATTTTTGTTTGATGATCTGAAGCATGTAAATGTGACAAATATGCAAAATAAATAAATAAATAAGAAACCAGGAAGGGGGTAAATACGTTTTTCACAGCGCTGTTTATTGCAGAGATAATGTGCCAAGTTCATGTTTTTCTGACACAGGGCACCTGACACCTCAGGTGATTTTAGGATGTCACAAAGGCCAGGCTTGGTTCTCAACTGAAGCCAGTGATAAATGTCTCAATAAGATCCTATAGTTATACTGACATGTTTTTAAATGTTAATAAATAAGCTTTTAGCTCTGGCCAGTGTTTTCATTCATTATTTCACATCAGATCGCCGAATTTCGTGTTCTTGTAATGAGGCTGCAGGGCCTACTCGAGAAGTAAGTTTAAAACTTTGTTTTTAAAAGCGTGGTGTACTCACTGATTGTCCGACGAGCATCAACAGCAAAAGCAGCACGCTGCCATCTCTGGGAAGCTGCATGATGAGTCCTCAGAGGAGTCCTGCTGCTCCCAAAGTGCAACCCAAGTTCCCAAACACGCAGAATTTACCTGAACTCTTATCAGCTACAGACCCGACTTCCCCGAATCTGCTGTTATTTTCAACGAGTGTGTCATTGCGACTCGCGGAAGTGAAATCACGTGATGTGGTATGTTAGTCGAGTATGAACGCTTTTTAAAACAGCAGGTGGCAGTGTTTGACCTTTTATTCAAAGGGTTGAAGGACCGAAAGAAAAAGATTCAAAAGCCATTTTCAAAAAGATAATAAATAATAAGAAATAACCCGTATATATTATTTACGAATGAGTATAAGGGCCACATTTGGAAAAAAAATTAAATTGTGTATTTTGAGATTAAAGTCAAAATTTTGAGAAAAAAGTCGAAATGTGGAGATTAAAGTTGTTTCAAGTCAAACAGCCACGCCACGTCTGCAATACCCTCTCCAGAATGTCTTGGGTAGATGAGTTAGTGAAGCTAGAATCGGTTTTAGTAACAAGGACATTATTTCCCTTTAGCACAAACCCACGATGTAGTGATAAGTATGATAAGTATGAGGACGTTAAAGAGATGGTGAAGAAATCTGCATCTGCTCGGAAGCAAAAAAACCCCCAAAAAAACCGCACAAAGTGGCACTGGACAGATGCAAGGATATCGATGGTCGCACCTTCGTGCAGTTCAGAGGGGATATATTGAATCACAAGATACAATAAGACAGCTGATCAAGTTGTTTCACAAACTAATCTAGCCAAGGCGTTTCGTAGAGAGTATAGCAGCCGTGGCTGTTGTTTAACTTGAAATGACAACTTTAATCTCAAAAGAGTATTTCGACTTTTTCTTTAAAATTTTGACTTTATTTTCAAAATGCACAATTTAAAAATATTTTCTTAATGTGGCCCTAATAAATAAATAAAAGTAAAAAAAATAAAATTAAAAAAAGTTAAAGCAAAAAAAAAAAAAAAAGCTGCTTTTTTGAAGTTTATATTTGTAGTTCTCCCTCCAGACCTGGAGGTGGCGGTAATGTGAAGCCATGTTGTTTATCGTCGATTTGACACCGGAAATAACGCGACGTACACAACGCAGGGAGGGCTCGCACGTGGGAACAGAAGTTAAGCCGAGTAATGTTTGGGCACTTTATTTAGTAAATATGCCAAAGAGAGCGAAATCTGTGACAGAAGAAATGGCCGCTACTGAAGCGGAACCAGGCGGAGAGCGGTACCAGGAGCCGCCGGTGGAGGGCAGGCGGACTCGTAGCGGCCGCACGTTCCCGTCCTCCTTGCTTGGCTCTGAAGCCCCGCTGAGGACCCCCAGCCGGAGGACCAGGAGGTCTGTCCTTCAAGAGCTGCCGGTAGAGATGGAGGAAACAAACACGGAGGAACCGCAGCAGAAACCCGAGAGGCCGGCCGAGGAGACGTCCGGCATACCTGCGGAACCAGAGCCCTGCGCCGTGACAGAGCAGTCGGTACCGGAACCAGCCAAGCCGCAGACAGCGGCTACAGCAGCCGATACAGAAAAACCCACACTTAACAGCAACGGAGACGCTCCTCGGAACATACCTGCTCTAGTAGAAACGGCACCTGCGAGTCCAGATCCCGTCCCGAAGAAGAAGACGAAGCCTCACCTGGCTCCCAGTGAGAAACAGAATCCCGTCATTCCTCTGGGAAAACCGAAATCTGGAAGAGTGTGGAAGGACCGGAACAAGCCGAGGTGAGGATGAAAGCAGCCTGGTTTTTATTTCAAACAAAAACGTTTCCACTTGTTTTTAAAGCAGGGTGGATAAAAGCAGATACAGGACAGAGCAGAGCCGCCTTTAACCATCAGCAGTATCAAAACAGAGCATGTATCCAGAGACAGGGACACACATTTGAAATATGAAAGGTTACCTGGCAGTAAATGACGTGCTGTTGTACTGTATGCAAATGAAAAGTACTTGCGTGGCAGTTAAGAAGATGATTGTGGCAAGGGTTTTAATTTTTTTTTTCTTAAAGTGTTGTTCATAATCAGATATACTGCACACCCATGAGAAATGTTAGTAAACTGTAGTGTGTGTGTGTGTGTGTATATATTATTGTTTTCTAGGTTCTCAGCGGTGGTAAGAGATAAACAGCTGTGCTCCTCCTGGGAGAAGAAGATGGAGGCCAAGCGGGAGAAGACACTCGTGAAGCAGTATTCTTTGCAGCTTAAAGAGGAGAAAGCTCGTCAGAAAGAGGTAAAGACGGGCTGTGTGACGCAGGTCTGCTTGACCGCTGTGGTGTCAGCGCTTTGACTTGGATTTCACCTGTTTTAACAGGAAAAGAGGAAAAGAAGGGAAGAAAACTTGAAACGTCGAGCAGAGAACGAGCGCAAAGCAGAGATTGTTCAAGTGGTACGTCGACTCGTCATCTTTTATGTCTGTAGCTAAACGGCATTCCAGCTACCCCTGGTGCTTTTCAGCCTTCCACTTTATTCTGATCAGCTCAGATTTGACCTTCATGTCTCGTTTGTTTCGCAGATCCGGAATACATCAAAGATCAAGAGGATGAAGAAGAAACATCTCAGAAAGGTTGAGAAGCGAGACACGCTGGCTCTGCTGCAGAAGACACAGAAGCAGAATGGCAAAACCACAAAGAAACAGAAAAACTCTGACCAAGATTTAACTTGAAGACCATAAATAAATCTGATCAAATGTGTTTGTTCTGTTTTTTGGCTCCTTCTTGTCTTCTTCAGAGGATTTATTGATGCTTACTGGAAAAGTGTTAAGTAAAAAAAAAAAAAGTAAAACAAATGTAACGTGATGCAGGTTACAGCAAGAGGGAACTGAGGTGATTTCTTTGATCAGATGGCATTTAAGGTTTGACTTTTTGTCTTTTTTCTGGACAAATTATACAATTTAAGATGTGTTTGAGTTGCATTTTAAAATATTATTCATCAAATTGTCATAACTACCACACAAAGTTCCATATTTTAAAGTACAGAAAGTACCACTCAAAATATTTGGTCATCCACTGTATTCGCATTCACTGTTAAAGTGTGCTCCCATTACAAACCCATTTTAGTGCAACTAGTGTAATAATGGTCTGATGAGATTTGGAGAATCTTCTGTTCCACCAAATCCCAAAGGTGCTCTATTGAATTGAGACCTAGTGACTGTGGAGACCACTGAAGTACAGTGAAATCATTGTCATGTTCAAGAATACAGTTTGAAATGATCTGAGCTTCGTGACATGGTGTGTTATCCTCCTGGAAGCATCCATCAGAAGATGGGTACACTGATCATAAAGGGATGGAATGATGAGCGACAATACTCAGGGAGGCTGTTGTGTTTAAATGATGCTCAGTTGTATGGGGCCCGTGCTCTTCTGCATACTTTGGTTGTAATAAGTGGATATTTGAGTTCCAGTTTGCTTCCTATCAGCTTGAAGCAGTCGGGACATTCACCTCTGACCTCCTGCATCAATGAGGCATTTTCATCCAGAGAACTGCTCACTGGGATATTTTCTCTTTTTTGGATCTTTCTCTGTAAAACCTACAGATGGATGTGTGGGGAAATCCCAGTAGAGCAGCAGTTTCTGAAGTCCAGTGTACATGACCATTTTCAGAAGAATGGCTTGATTTTTGTTGAACCCACTTAATACTGGCTGACCTAACTCAAGGGATGAACCAGAGCTGTGTCTACACATAACATAACAGACAACTTAGGAAAGAACCAATTTTAAATTGTATCTTTAGGCACTTTGTTACTAGCAGCCTCTTACAAAAACACATAATTTGTTTTCATTTCTTTAGTTGAATCTATGAAAAAATGTCAAGGATAACTCAGTTTGACAGGCATAATAGCTTTGATGATTCCCAAAGAGCCAAAAACCTGCCATTTCTCAGCATCTCAACTCCAGTTGCCAACCAGGTTAAGCATATGAATCATAATGTATCTTGTCTGAGCACTATTAGTACTGAGTGTGTACAAAGTCCAAGAAGAGGCGGTGACACTAACACTCTACTTTTACAGTGAGAACGTTTTTGGATCTATAGTCTTGGCTCCCAATGAAGAAATGGACATTCATCCTTTTTTATGATTCCTTGTAGTCCAGCGTCCTATAAATTCAGGTTTCTGCACATTTCTCGTGGATTCTCATGCGTTCAGCTGTGGGTCACATTATGTTCAGTATATTTACTGCATCTATGCAGAAGCCTCTTTGGGACTTTTCTTACGCTTGATGATGGCGTAACCTGACGGCAGTGTGAGACCTCTTATTGAAGGCTTCTTTTGATACTGTATGTTTGTGTATATATTTTCACAATTTTTTTGTATAGCAGATATTGTATGTGACACATTGTGGTTAATTGGGTAAGTTTCATAACTGTCTAACCAACTGTATCAAACATTTTATTGTCAGATTATTGCCTGAGACATTACGTATATCTTCCATTCAGTTTGTGGAGATATGCTTCATTTACTTTTGTCCTTCTAGGCACTGATTTTTCTGGCTCATGTCAGGCAATGTGTATTACTAGATTATAGATTATTATTGTAGATTATTTATCAACTATTTGTTAAGAATTGGTTCTGATCAGATATTATTGCCTTTAGTTGTGGTCATATGACCTATTACAGGTGATTTAAGATTGTCTGATGAAGAGCAGGTGTGCTCAGAAACACTATTAGATGCAATAAATAAGGAAACTGGAGACTCCAGAGAGTTTAAAACATATTAACACTTTGTATTTGATACTTAAAGTTGTTCAATTTCATTATTCATTTATTTATTGCACTTAAACAACTTGTGTTTTTTAGGCCACCTGAAAAAAAAAAAGTTAAATTGTGTTTCTTCAGTTGGAAGCAGCTGAATTAAAGCTATAGACACAAAAGCAAAATCTTTTCACTGAATTGGACTCTTTTTCGCTCTGCTCCTGGTTAATTCCTGCTTGTGATGCAGTGATTTAGTTAGTGTTACCTAAAACTGTTTGGATATACAAATCTCTGAACGCCAGCCCCCCCCCCCCCCCAAAAAAAATCTTAGTGTTTCCTGAAATAATGCTGAAAATGTGAAAATGCTGAAAATGTGGACACATTTTCCATAAAGTAAATGTAGATAATTCTTTTTGAATTATCTAAATCCAAGAGGAAAATTAATCAAATTGTCCAGTCTTTTGAAGAAGATCTTCAAAAAGATAATTTGTCCTCTGGACATACAGTGGAAGAACCGTCACTGGTGTGAACTCAGCAAAACTGGGTCATCAGGTAAAGTAGGCCATCTACTGTCTGACTTTCTTATCTCTTATCTTTAAAATTGAACAACCTCAAACCATTTCAAACTGTTGCCACAACCCCATTTGACATTTGATTATTTTGGACTGAGGTTGCTTAGGGTAACAAGGCTATACGTCCACAGAAAACTGCCGGTGAGTTGCCTGACATGCACTATATTGCCAAAAGTATTCACTTGTCTGCCTTCACACACATATGAACTTGTGTGACATCCCATTCTTAATCCACAGGGTTTCATATGATGTCGGCCCACCCTTTGCAGCTACAACAGCTTCAACTCTTCTGGGAAGGCTTTCCATAAGGTTTAGGAGTGTGTTTGTGGGAGACGGAGAAGCGGGATTCTTCACTAGAGAACACGTCTCCACTGCTCTAGAGTGCAGTGGCGCCATGCTTCACACCACTCCAACCAACGCTTTACATTGTACGTGGTGATGTAAGGCTTGGATGCAGCTGCTCAGCCATGGAAACCCATTCCATTTGGAACACATGAATTCAGTGATCTGGATCAAATTGTACTCATTTGTAATAGGGCTGATAAATCAATAAGATACAAATGAACATCTATCAAGTAATGACTCATAATCAATGTCAATTTGTCTTAATGTGTCAGATAAAATGAGCCATTCATTGCAGTTAAACTGGGTCACCCTCAGTTTTAGCAGATGCTCTGATGATATTGATAAATGTTTTTATTGCATGTGTTACACACCTCCTTTTTTTTTTTTTTTTTACATTTTTGCTTTGAAACGTTTGTAGCCCATGTTAAGAACACATGAGCCAGCACTCACTGAAAATGGAGCGGGTGAAGTAGGTGTGTTGATATGGAAGTAATAGATGTGATCTATGCTGAAGTATAGTAACATTAAATTATTCAGACAGCAGGTCAAAAACAAAGGAACAGAGAGGAGATAAAAAATGACGTCTGCAGGAGAAGACGTACAGTAGGTGGGTAGAGGAGAGGATGCTGGGAGCTTTGGTTGAGCTTTGGTATTTGTCATGAAACTGATGTTTTCAGGCAATTTAAATGCAATGACGTATTGTTATATTATTACATTAAAATGATCTTAAAATTAATTAAATTTGTTTTATCAGAAATGTCTCAGAAATGTCCGCAGTTTAAACATCTCGAAAAATGCGGGACAGCTAATGTTTCACAAGCTGTGGGGCCTGACCAGTCATATTTTATATACATCAATTCAATGCAAAGATATTAAGAAAAAGTAACAGTGGTTTCCACATTCTCCTAATAAGCAAAAGATCCCTGCTTTGTTGAGGAGACACTAATCCCTTGTGTTGCATCAGGAAGGCCATCTTAAAAATCAGCCAAATTAAAACATGCGGAGCTACCTGCTGTGGTGACACCTTGTAAGTAAGGGTGCAGCTGAAAGTAGCTTTATTAATAAGAACAAAGCTAAATATCATACATAGGTTTTTTTCTTTGTGCCCCAAGTGACCAGAAAGTGGCCTGTTTTACTTCAAATCAGTCTAATATTGAGGTGAGTACAAATGCATTATCTACTGCACGAATCCTTAAGTTTTCCAGATCACTCCTAATATCCATTTTTATCAAACACTGTAAACCTGTTCTGGACCGAAAAAGAGGCGTTTCAGCCCACCTGATTATTGTTGCTGACTACAGTGTTCCCATCTGTTTGGAAAAATGTTGCTTGGTTTTCAGTTGCTCAGGGTTTACATTTTTAAAACCTGTTTCAGATTTCTGCAGAAGTGAAATGATCCTTCTTCTTTTCACAGGCAGAGATGATGCTGAGCATGTCCAACACCGCAGGTCTAGTTTATTTCTAGTTGGAGAAAATGAGAGCGTCTCATCGACGAGACCACATCTGTGTGTGATCTCCCAACAAATATGCAGTCACATAATGCAGCTCACTTAAGCTTTGAGTATTTGGCCAGAAGGTGGCGCTGGTACATCATAATGACTGACGTCTCTGCCAAACAAGTCCAACAAGAGGTGGCCTTGATAAGCAGATACCTTTCCCCCCCTTTTTAACATATAAATATCAAAGTATCACTAAAAAAGTGTGAATTATTACTTAATACTCAACACACTATAACTCATACAGAAAAAATATTTTCAACAAAATGTCATTTACAAAAGCATTTGAGCTTATTCTTCCTCAGTATTTTCTGAAGTGCTGGATTTGGGGTCTTGTTTTTTTAGAAGCTGTTTTCAGTTCAGTTCAATTCAGGTTTTTTTCTATAGCACTAAATCACAACAGTCGCTTCAGATTACTTTATACTGTAAGGTAAGGACCCTACAGTATTCTGGAGAAAACCCAACAATCAAGCAACCCCCTGTGAGCAAGCACTTTGCGAGGGTGGGGAAAAAAAACTCCCTTTTAACAGGAAGAAACCTCCGGCAGAACCAGGCTCAGGGAGGAGCAGCCGTCTGCTGCGGCCGGTTGGATTGACGCGAAAGAGAAAACTTTATGCTAAAGGAAAGTTTTGAGTATAATCTAAAAATAGAGAGGGTCTCTGTGTCTCATATCTAAACTGGGAGCTGGTTCCACAGGAGAGGGGCCCGACAGCTGAAGGCTCTGCCTCCCAGTCTACTTTTAGAAGCTACAGGAACCACAAGTAAGCCAGCAGTCTGAGAACAAAGTGTTCAATTAGGATAATATGATCTTACCAGGTCTTTAAGATGGGGCCTGCTTATTCAAGATCTTGTATGTAAGAAGGATTTTAAATTCAATTCTGGATTTAACAGGGAGCCAATGAAGAGAAGCCAATATGGGAGAAATATGATCTCTTTCTAGTCCCTGTCAGTACTCTAGCTGCAGCATTTGGATCAGCTGAAGGCTTTTCAGGGAGCTTTTAGGACAGCCTGATAATAATGAATGAAGTAATAAATTCATCACTCAAACACTCATATTTCAGCATCACTCAGACAGGATATTTGGAGACTATTTTTCCTGAAATAGTCTATGTGATTTATATTTATCACAATTGGAAGACCTTTTTTTTTTAAAAATCAGATGGATGGATTTTGACTAAAAAAAAAAAGAAGACAAAAACAAAACACAAAAGTCTTTCCAAAACCTGGAAACTTTATTTACAGTTCAAGTCAGTCACATGCAACATTTTCTTAAAATGAATGAAATTAGCAAAAACAAGAAGAAAAAAAAAGCATATTATTTTCTCCAAAATAACAATATACAAAAATAGAGCTTACAAATACTGTACAGCAACTGTCTCCAAAAATATTCTGCTGCAGAATTCTTAGTTTTACAAACAATGTCTGTGAAAGTCCACAAACATAATCAGTGTTAACAAAAAGGGGCGTGAGGGCAGAGGGTGTGTTCAGGAACGGTGCTCAAGGTGCGAGTGTTTGTTTGGAGCCAAGGGGGGGGGGGCTGTTACCGCATATGGGTACACGCTATTGAGCCAACTGAGCCAACTACCCGTCCGGTCCCCCGAGAGCAGTGAGAGGCCCTCACAGCAAAGGAGAGGTGCAGGCCACGGAGTACGCTCAGCAGCCAGTAACAACCCTTCTGCAGGTTCAACGACAGATATCTCGTTACGACTTTTACTTCCTTTAGTTAGACAAGTTTGATCGCCAAACATTTTTTCTACACAAAACAAGGTCTGACTCACCTTCAGCTGTGTTTACAATCTGATCACCAATGGGAAGTGGCGTTTGGGGTCTTTTGATAATTCAGACTAGTCAGAGATGGTTTATAACGGGTTATGATGCGACATGATTGATTGGTGTATACTGTAGTACCTGTGGCAGTACTATTCAGGGGACCGGATGGAATGGATGCATGGATGGATGGATAGATGCATGGATGGATGGATGATGCATGGATGGATGGATGGATGGATGGATGGATGGATGGATGGATGGATGCAT
>JAVDPK010007524.1:0-18648 GCA_034780415.1 Cichlasoma orientale
ACACACACACACACACACACACACACACACACACACACACACACACACACACACACACACACACGCACACACACACATTAGATGCCCGTGTTTTTGGTTTGATTGTATTTCACCTGCAGAGCGAACACAGCACATGTGCTGACTGTACGTGTTAATCTACCCTCCACTTTATTAGGTACACCTTGCTAGTAAAGGATCGGCCCCCGTTCGCCTTCAGACCGGCCTTATTTCAACAAGGTGCTGGAAACACTCCTCAGAGATTTTGGTCCATGTTGACACGACAGCCTCACACAGTTGCTGCAGATTTGATGTGAACTTCCTGTTCCACCACATCCCAAAGGTGCTCTGCTGGATTCAGCTCTGGTCCCTGTGGAGGCCATTTAAGTGCAATGATCTGAGCTTTATGACGGGGAACGTTATCCTGCTGGAAGCAGCCATCAGAAGATGGGTGCACTGTGGTCATAAAGGGATGAACATGGTCAGCAACAATACTCAGGTAGGCTGTGGCATTTAAAAGATCCTCAGCTGGCAATAAGGGACCCAAAGTGTGCCAAGAAAACATCCCCACACGTTACACCTCCACCACTACCAGCCTGAGCTGATACAAGGCCGCATGGATCCATGCATTCATATTGTTTATACAGCAGCAAATTCTGACCCTGCTATCCTAACACTGGAGCAACAGTCGGGTCTCATCGGACCAGGCGACATTTTCCAGTCTTCTTCTGTCCAGTGTTAGTGAACCCACCGTAACCTCGGGTTCCTGTTCTTCGCTGACAGGAGCGTGGTCTTCTGCTGCTGTAGCCCATCTGCTTCAGGGCTGTTCACAGATGCTCTTCTGCATACCTCGAATGTAACGAGTGAGTATTTGAGTTACTGTTGCCTTCCTGTCAGTTCAAAGCAGTCTAGTCATTCTCCTCTGACTTCTGCCATCAACAAGACTCTGATGCTCAGTTTGAACTTCAGCAGGTCGCCGTGACCGTGTCTACATGCCTGAATGCCGTGTGATTAGATGATTAGATATTTGCTTTGACAAGTAATGGAACAGGTGTACGTCACAGAGGGAGTTGCCAGTGCTTAGGCTTGATGCCCTTTATTAGCTTTTTCTATAAGGATAGGCCTTTTATTGGGAATTATTACATTAAAAGCATCAAACTGTTGGAATGCGCAGCAAAATCTTTGCTGTTTTCAGCCACAAGGTGGTGTGCCTTGCACACAGAGTGAGCTCCTAGTTTGGGTTTCAGCGGGGTTAACGGCAAGCAGACCGGCTGGAAAGGAAATCATCCCCATCTAGTGGCGGTTTGGACCGGGAGAACAAATCCGGGAAAGCAGCGTTAAGTGTGATGAGTTTTCCTTTGTTTTTGAAAACCGGTCCATTCTCACTGAACTGCAGACAGGCAGGCTGAAAGCAGCTCTGAAGCATGGAGGTAAACAGCAAACAGTAAAAACCGAGCAAGACCGGATCCGTGCAGTCTCACAAGTGGAGCAGCACCTGTGGTTGGGAGCAGCCCATCCATCTTTCTGCACAGGGGGGAATTGCGTGCGTGTGTGCATAAAGGAGAGGTGAGTGAGACAGAGAAAGAGGGATGGAGGGAGGATAGCGTGGAGTCTTTGAGTAATAGGAGAGACAGACTAAGCATATGTGACCCACTGACACCGAGCAGGCTGCGGTCTGCTTCGTGTGGACATCGGAAAGCTGCTGGGACATCAGCAGTGACCCACCGGCTCTGAGCACCATTCACTGCTGAGGAAAGTCACAAACAGGCTCATGCTGGAAGTTAGTTACATTTGGAGCTTGCTGCTGTGAACTGGTTCATAAGGAAAGCTTGTAAAAAAGAAATGTAATAGAACACGGACCCCCACAATTCCAGCCCAAACAGGGAGCCGCTTATCCTCCTCCATCTCTCCCACAGCTAATATTTCACTCCAGCTCCCGGGCCCACAGAATGAGAGACGTTTCCATTTCATGTCAGTCATTTCCAGGCCTGTGTGTTACCTGTGTGGTGATAAGTGTTTGACTGACTGGGAGTGTCGTTAGTCACTGTCCGGCTCCGAGTGACAGCCGCAGATTGACGCTGATGATGAGAGGAGGAGAGGCCTGGTGCGTTCGGGGACGGGGGCGGAGGGGGAAACACATTTACACACTTATAATGACAAACACAAAGCCACGCGCACACAGCCAGTGAAGCTTTCTGCAATGACAGCGTGCTTATTTGCAAAAAAAAAAGAAAAAAGTCATTATTTTAATATTATTATTTATCTGATGTTAAGTGCATCACAATATTTTACCTTTATACATTTTCATAATCACTGCTTAAATGCAGGGCTCGTGTACATGCCAGTGACGTGTACATGTCACTGTGTAAGTTCTGATATTATCCCACTGTGTGGCTCAAATAATAATAAACCTATCTCATTAATAACATTGTAATTAATTGAATGTGTTAATGTGTTTGATGTGAGAACATTTATCACGTTTATCATCTGGGAATAAACAGTTACATATCCAGCCTTGCAGTGCAGCGCAGACGCTTTGATGTCCTTGTTCTTCCTTTGTTTGAATCGCCCATAAACACGACGGTAACACCTGCATCCTCACATCCTCACAACAGTTTATTTGGCATTTAAATGAGATTTTTCCACGCGCTTCATTTTTTAATAAATTGCATGAATCTCAGGTGTAGTTTACTTTCATGAACTGATTTCTTATATCGAGCGTATGAGTTTTCTTCGAGCTGAAGCTTCTGTGCTGCCGGTCGTGAGGGAAACCGGCCTCCGCCGTGCAAGAGGCGCAGCGAGAGTGTGGTAAGTGCCTACACCTGGGCTCAAGACTGTGCCTAAACACCTGCCACAGCAAAGACAGTATGGGGAGAGATCAGTTGCGTTTAGGTACGTTTCACAGCTCTGATCTCACCACTACTGAGGAGCAGCTGAGACAGCGCAGAAGATCTGACGCAGAGCGCAGTATCGGCCGCGTCCCCCGAAAAACTGCTTTCTGCTCAGCTAAATAACAACTCGTCATGTTTGGATTGTCTGTGTTAAATTGTGGTTCACGGTAAACAGAAAGAACCCGCTGCTCTATGGTTTTAGGGTCAGGACTTCATTGAGGTTTGGGGGCATTTGTCATATTTTAGTTCATCTGAGGCTGTATTGACTTAATTTTAAGACCTGTTGAGGACCTGATTATTTTTATTATGTCCTAAAGATACTGACATGCATTTAAAAAAAACAAGCATATTTTCACAAATTATTAATAAACTCTACTCACTGGCAGTTTCTGCTTTAAAGCCTCTCATCCCGTCATGCACAGCAGGATGCAGCGGCTGGGCAGTGACCGTTAGTGGTGACACTAAATAAAGGCAAACTCAGGATATGGTGAGTACTGATTTCAGACAGTGACTCTTACCGTTCTGTTCGTTGACCTTTTTTTGCAGCAGCAGATTGGAAGCACAGAACGGACATAATTAAAATTCTCTGCTGAACTCAGCAGACAGTTGAAGCACCTGCGCGACCACGTTAGCATTTATTCAGAATCATGTTTGCGGACACCTGGTGAATCTAATGTCTACATTTACGCTCTTCCAGCGCTGATTTTGATCTCTAGCAGCTCTCAGAGAGCATTTCGCCTCTATCGCTGCTAAATGGAAGCTACTGTGTTTACCGGAGTGAGCGCTGTTTGATGCCCTCTGCGGTGTACAGCAGGGTTTTGGAGCACTTTCATTGAAAAGAGCCGCCCGCTGTGAGAGCGGTGAGTGTGAGGCAAACATGTTTTTTACATGTTGACGCTGTTTCCCGGCGTTTCTAACAGCTGACACTTTAATATTCACTTTTGCATTCCTTTTGTGCGGGGAGAACAGATACGTTTAAAATGAACACAGACTGTAATGGGTTAGCCCCGAAGAGCAAAGCGGGGTTTAGTTTGGTGTGTGAAGTCTGACAGCAGCTGCAGCATCATTGTTTTTTCTCACACCACAATCATCATCTATCTCCCACTGAACACTTTCCTGCTTTAGTGATTCTGGCTGCTTTCTGATCACAGTACTGCAGACTTTAGTCACTGAACTGAAGCTCCCGTATTCACAGCGGCTCGCTCTGCATGTTTGATTTGACTTTTTACACAGCATGCTCTTCCTGATCCAACCCCACAGGGATTTCTGTCTCTTTGCTGTCTTCAGTGTTCCTAATAGAAAATTTTAAGTATTAAATTGCCAAGTTAACTATTTGGACTTCTTGCTTTTGCTCTTTCTGTACCTGCATGCTTGTTTACTGTAGTACTTTGCAAAAGTCTTGAGTTGCTCCTCATTTCTTTATATTTTGCTTCCAGACATTGCAAATTTCAAAGTAGTTCTGAGGAACAGTTGTGCAGGTGTTCTGCAGATCCTGCAGATTTTTTCTGTGGGCATCGGCTGCTTTTTCACTCATTTTCAGGGCGGTTCTGGTACCTAAAAACTCTGAGGAATGTTTTTTGTTTGTTAGTTTGAGTTTATCACTGACCTATGAGTCATTCAAGCATAAGAAGGGACCAAATTCAGGCATAAACCAGCACATGAATTTAACAAAGAACCAATTTTATTTTGTATCTTTAGGCACAACACAGTTTCTTTAGCTGAATCCATAAAAAATAGCAACGATAACGGTTTGACAGGCATAAAATATCTTTTTTGAATCACCAAGGGGATTTCCAAAGAGCCAAGAACCTGGCATATATCTGCATGGTGTGCATGGTGTCCTGAAAATGTTGGAGAAAACTGGACACGAGGAGGACAAAAAAAAGTTTCAGATGTAAAAACTACGGCATGTGAAAGTCACGTCCTTAAGAAACAGGAAAAAAGACCCGACAGGACCCGAGAGATGCTTCTGGGCCTGCTGCTCGCTGAAGCCTCATCAGAAATGTCTCAGTGGAAGGGCGGCTGTCAGGAAGGGAAGTGGGGAGGAAAAGCTGAGGTATGCCAACAGAAGAACTGGACTGAAATTCAGCGGTAACAGGTGTCATGGAGTGATGAATTCAGACTGGAAACCTTTGGTTCCGATATGCACAGCGAGCCTCTGCATCCATCTGTAAAGCACGGTAGAAGCTCCGTCATGGTTGGGGGCTGCATTCAGCCAGTGGTGCTGGAGATCTTGAAAAATTGATGAAAATATGAACACAGAAAAGCACCATCAGATTTTGACACCCTGCCGATGCAGTGAAAGCATAGCTGGACAGAAAAACACACAATGAAACACCATCAGTCATGGATCGGCCTCCCCAGAGCCCGGACCTCAGCATTACTGAAGCAGTGTGGGATCATCCTGACAGAGAACAGAACAAAAGGCAGAAACATCCAAGGAAGAGCTCTGAGTGTCCTTCAGGAAGCCTGGAGAACTGTTCCTGAAGACTGAAGGAATGTAAGAACGCTGCTGAGAGCGTTCAGGCTGTGCAAGAATAAAGGTGGTCAAACCGAACGCTGGCTTTCAAGCTCGTTAGAACTGCACAAACTCTGTTTCGCCTCACATGCTGCGTTTCCACGGATGTTTCAGTAAATGCCTGCACCCTTTCAAAATAAAAGAAAACGAGGGGTGACTCAAGACTTTTGCACAGTAGTAGACGCTGTACGTCCTTTGATGAGTTTTTTGTTCTGTTGCTGTAATATTTTCCATTATTATAAATGTCATCATGTTGTGTTTTCTGATTTCTGATCACTTTAATTTAATTTGCTGTCCAAATATTTATTTTGTGACGGCTTCACGTAAAATCATGGAGGCAGCAGCGCGCGCTCAATCACAGTGTTTGCTTTGCTAGAGCGAGGCATTAAAAGAATCTGAAAAACAAATATTATAACACACTATAAGTCTACATTATTTATATCCTGCATTTGCTTTAAACCTTACACGTGCCCGACATCAGCCCCACATTCTGTGATCACATGGCGGGCAAATGTTTCTCTTGCACTCCTTAACGGAGCGTTTGCACAAAGACAACTGTGATTACTGAATTTAAGAACACTAACTTGTTACGTTGCATGACTTTGATTTAGCCCAATCATAGGAATCCAAATGCATTCAAACAGCGGGAACGGTGATGCTTCAGGTTTCAGTGAGGAATGAAACGCCATTGTTTTTACCATTAGTCTCACTATGGGCAAAAGCGGGGGGAAAACAGGAAATAATAAAGCACTGCAAGGCCAAGAAGTTCAATCTCTGGACATCTCTGGAACATGTTTTCACCCTCACAGTCTCTACTCACACCTTTTACCGCCTCTTCCAAAAGCGAGGCGGCGAGTGCGAGATGGATGGGCTGAGCGTTGCAAGGTTTCCAAAAGCGAACAGACTCTGACTGCTGCTCTACCTGAGGAGCAAAAACAAAAGAGCCATCTCTACCTGTAGGACTGTGGGAGTCGAGGCTTTGATCTGGACCAGAAAGAGAGAGTAGTTTGATGAAATATTGATGCCTTTTTTTAACTGTGTCCTGTGGGAGCTCAGTCTGCTCTCAGGATGTGCGCGCTGATCCACAACACAACCGCGTGCTCGGCTGCATGAGAACAGACTTGACCGTGCGGCTCAAGGAGTGTTATCAGCCCTAATGGGCCCAATGATGACCCCCCACTCTGGGCCTGAATTGGTCAGGGGCTTTTTCTACTGATCAAAAGAACAGGTGCATTTAATCAGTCAGCACCCATTGCAAAATACATACAGCGCTGATGTGTGTCTGACATCTAAACAGGCTCTTGACAGCAAAGCCTGCACAACTTAAATCTTTATTTGGCGTGGGAGGGGTAATTGTTTGCCCTTGAAACAAAGGTGCAACAGCTTCAGACGTGCATGCTGCGAGCTGACAATTAAAGCTAAGTAACAGCTCCATGTGTAACTGTTCACACATGGAGCTGTTTCGGCCCAGTATTCAGATACTTTGTCAGAGCAGGCATCGTGTAATATTCAGCCGGATGCTCAGAAAGTTTGATATGAGCTTGTATGAAAGTGACCCACATTCTTCAAGCAACAATGTCAGGGAAAAAAAATCTGAATATTGATAAACTGCCTGGAGTACTTTTGTCTGAAAGTTAAGAGGCCAACACAAGCCAATCAGGCTGGAAAAGAGTGTGAAAAACGGGGATTTATCACTCCCATGCTCACGTCCACACGCAGATAGACGGCGGGCATAATGACTTCTGTGGAAATAGCAGAACGATTATTTAAACCTAAAGGAAGAGGAGAAAGAGACAGAGAAACGGGCCGAGTGGGGGAGGGAGGAAGGGTCTTAGGAGGAGCCAGGGGCAGCAGATAGTCTGGGAAAGGTCTCGCGTTAAAGTAGAATTAACATGCCTTTCCATTGGAGTCCATTAGATAATCATATTCATACCACACAAGGCTCAAAACCCTCTCTGTTTCATTATTCCCTTTTAATCCAGCCTGATAAGGGGGCGCAGGCGTCGTGGTTTTATTATGTCGTCATTTGGAATCCACATGAAATCCCCACGGGACGTTATCACGGGCAAATTGCTTAAGTAGCCCAAGTGGATATAGTTTGGGGTTTATTATTTCTGACGGATTCAAAATAACTGCAAATATCTTTTCTTTTTTTTTTTCTCCCTGATTATTGGGGGCTAAGAGTCTTATCAGTCATTCACACTAATGGCCCACTCAAGCCACCCGATACCTTCCGGCAGAGGGAGAAAGGAGGGATGCTGAGAGGAGGAGGAGGAGGAGGGGGGAGCGCTGCGTTTGAGAGTGTCCGGAATGTACAAGTGTACACAGGTACAGTACGCGAGGAAACGGGGAGCGAAACAACAACACAAGGAGCGGCTGAAAGCGGAGACTTGGGCACAAACGAACACGCTCGTGACGGCAGATTGGAGGCTGCTGAGGCTCCTCTGTGCCGGGTTTGTTCGGCTCCCAAACCTTCCCTGGCAAACAGCACGTGTCAGGTTGCTCCTGTCATTTGTGGTTCAACACACTCGCGGCCTTAAGAAAAGCAAACACTTTGACTAAACTCATCGGGGCCTTTATGAGACAGACACAGAGAGGAGGAACAGGCAGGGCAATAAAATCTTCTAATGCTGAAACAAAGCTGGAGCGGTTTTCTCAGGCGGGAGTTTTGAACATTTTTTGCAGAATTTTATCCAACAATCTGAATTTTCTGGAGTCACAGCTTAAAAAGGTCTCATGTATATGTTAAGGTACGTCCATGCACACACATTTTGCTTTTATTTGCTTATATTTGGAGACGTGTGTGCCCCCTGAACACAGGCGCGCTCCAGATCTTTAAAGGTCGTATAGGGTGCCCAGTTTTAGAGCTGAGTAAACTTACTTACACGCTTAATTCTCCTCACCTTAAATTCCTCAGCACCTCCACCTTCTTGTCTACAGCTGAGGACACTTCAGATCCTCTATAATCTAAATAAAAGTACCCTTTTTTGCAGCAAACAGCGCAGTAACCTCTGTCCCTCCTCTGCTTCCTGCAGCCGCTCCACAGCGGTCACATCTGCGTGGATATAATATGCTTATTCTGCTGTATCCATTTCACTGTGACATCTGTCCAGCAGCGAGGAATTAAAGGCAAAAATCCAAATGCCTACACAACACTCTGCCAAGTATTGATTTACTGTTACATGTGTAACACGCAGCGCGCCGACAAACCGAGCAGCACATTTTATTTCGGTGAGATCATCTGAAGCTGGAAACATGCTCCGTGGGCCGCTGATTATTTGAGGAACGAGCTCAGATGCTGATCTCAAACGCGCGGCGCTTCCTGATTGCGGGCTGCTGAAAAGTGAGAATACGTGTGCACGAATGAGGTGTTTGCATCTTGTGTGTGTGTGTGTGTGTGTGCGCGTGTGTGTGTGCGCGCGCGTGCGTGCTTGCGAGCATGCCTGAGCGTCCACCTTGGTGAGTGCACCTCCCTGTCTGCAGATCTCAGGGTCTGGAACAAACAGTAGTTCCTTCTTAATTGGGGTGAGATCTGGGGCTTAAAGAGGGCCATGAAGGGACCTGAACCCCTTTCTTTCTCCTCCAGAATCGCTTTGGCTACAGAGGTGCTTTTGATGTGTGCTTTGGCTCTGTGAGTCCTACTTTGGAATATGTTCTTGGGAGACCATTGGTTACTTGCCTCCAGGCAGAATCTCAATCCCCAGGATCCTGGCCCTCTTTGATGAAATACTTTCGGGAGCCGCTAACCCCACTGATGCCCATGTGCACCTCCTCCCTCCTCCTTCGCCCTCTTGTTCTCCCCTACCTCGCCCCTCACCCCCCCCCCCACCCCCACCTCTACTACCACGTTCCTTGGATTCTCTTTGAGAGATTCATAACAAGGACCTTATCTCTGTGTAGTCCGAGCCAGATGAGCACTGCCTGACAAACTGACAGGAGAATTAGCAGCGCCTCACAGAGCACCTTTGACTGTCTCCTCTCTCGGCCCGACTTCCTGTAATACAGACGCGAGCGTGTTCTGTTCATGTTCTCGTACAGAAATGTTACACAAAAATAGAGCATTTCATTCTTTAACCTCTTAACCGCATTTACTTTGCATCGCTTTTCAAAAAATACTAAACGTACACGTGGCACATTTAAAAAGCGCTCATCACACTTTTGTCAACTTGCTCGATTTTGACGTCCAAAATCCATCTTCACGTATGCGACAGTGTCAGAACCAAACCCTTTAAACGATGACAGAGATGTTGACAGTGGTGACAGAAGATCCGGAGCTCTGATTGATTGGGAGCTAATTAGTCAATGCCGACTTTATCAGCATAATAAGCATCGGGAGAGTGATTATAAAGCAGCCTTAAAAGACGGATATTTTTATTTAAATCAAACAATTTAATCATTTGTCACGGTAGCTGACTGACTGCGTGGAACAATGAGGACAAATAGACTGCGTCCTGACGGCCCTGACCTCTCGGCCACACACACACACACATTCAAATGCTGGTTAAACGGGTGATTTTCCTTCCCAAACTCCCACCTCTTCATTGATTGAAACTGCACCCTAAAGACCTCTCTTACCACATAATTTCCCTGTATATTGATTATGTATATTGATTACACCTAACCCTACAGGAGGGCTTCCCTCTGCTGCAGCATTAGCAGGTATGACTCTGAAGGCTGAGCCCAGGAGGCTTTTTCAGCCCTCGTAAATCCAGTTATATCGTGCATAATGGGAACCGGGTGATTTCACTCGAGATCTATGTGATTTTTTTTCTTGTAGAAAATGTTTTTCTTTTAGTTAAAACTTGGATCCATTTAACACTTAAATGCAGCCGTCCGTGCTTAACCTGGATGCTATCCTCTTTTTCATGTTGAAAGGACCAAAAACTGAGTTTTATTATGCATTTATTCTTCTCGTGGTTGATTTCTTTCACATAAACAGTAATAGTACTACTGAGGAACAAGGCTTCAAAATGCTTACTAAGAAAGGAAGAAAGGAAGAAAGGGGTAGCCTACACAAAATAAAAAAGGAGTAGGCAGCGAGTAAAGGAGGGAGCTATCCGAAGGGAGGAGTCAAGCGAGGGAAGGAGCAGCTGGAGTCCCACACTTCGCCCTCTCTCTCTCTCTCTCTCCCTCTCTCTCTCTTCCCGAAAAAAACGCACTAAATGTAATAACAACTCTCCATGCGCTTCTCTGACGCTTATGTTGTTTTTACGCACATCTGTGGTCTGCTATCGGCAGATATTATCGGCAGGCTGATGGTGTTAGTCCGGCGGTGGTTGAACACAGCAAACTGTGAGAAGGAGGAGAAAGACAGACAAGAGGAAAAACTCTGGCAGCGCCGTTTTGGAGTTGGAGTTGCAGCGTAAAAAAAAAAAAAAAAAGAAAAGAAAAGAAAAGAAAAAAAGTCCCAGGCAACTCCAGAGGCACATCTGCAACTTAGGAAGAGGAGAAGAAGAAAGAAGACAAATATATATATATTTTTTCTGAGAAGATTAAACAAAAGTCGAGAATTACGGGGGAATTCATCCAGACAAAAAGTAAGTAATCTGCTGAAATTCGCACAGCCGCAATAGACGGTGAATTTTGTCCAGCTCGTTTGCCCGCTTTTAAAGTTTAGAGAGCCAGCCGGAGTTTGTGAAGCAGGAGGGTTTAGTATTTCAAACCGATGGAATTTCATACAAGTTCACATGTAGACATGAAGCGCGCTGACTGCGAGAACAGCGTATGAAGCTGCTGCTTTTTTTTAAACACAGCCTCGACCTGGGACCCCGAAACAGGCGAAAACGCACCACCGACCGTGTTACGCTCGCTCTGGCTGTGATTTATTCTCTGCTCGTTAGTTAGAAGCCGAGCAAGTATCCACCAGACAGATGTGCATGTTAAAACTGCTTTCACGAACTTTGATATTAATGTAAGTTTAATGCGCCGCGGAGCCGCAATTCCGCGGACACTTTTGAAGTGAAACTTTATTAACTTCTGCAGACGCGAAACTTTATTGGACCTTTACCTCCATAAGCGCGCGCGGGGGTGTGGTGTAGTGTGGCGTGTGTGTGTGTGTGGGGGGGGGGGGGGATGCATATTTATGTGCATTTGTGATCATATTTCAGGGCCTGTTATTGATTTGCTTTAACAAGTAAGAAACTTAGAGGAACGCTTAGTGACGGCATACTCGCTCACACTATTTTCTTTTTTATTTCAATCTATCCAAACCTGTGGCTGACCCTTCCCTTGACCTTTGACACTCACACGTTTACTTCACTATCAATTATAGCCAATCATTTATAGTTTTGTAATATTTAAATAGCTGAAAACTTTGAGGCTTTTAAAAAAAATTCACAGGCAGGAAGTTATAACAAAAAACCCCCACAGGAACAAATTAATGACTGAACTGATTTTAAATTAAACAAAAAGGAGAAAATTAAAGCGTGTGCATGAGATCATATAAATCTTTGTTTTCCCTGTCAGCATCTGCAAATCTGACACAGGCAGAGCAGGAACGTGGCCTCATCAGTACGTCTGACAGTTTGATTTACATCGGAAAATTTAGAAATGATGTTCTTGCCCTTAAAAAAGAACACATTTGAGCATACATCACTGTGTGTTTGAAGGCATGCGCATGTGCTCAGGGAAATTTAAGCCCATTACACTGAGATCTGTGGCCCTGCAGGGGTCCATGGGGGTGGTTTTATGGGGTCCCCAGCAAAATTAAACATAAAATAAATTCACTATATTTTAGTTAATTAGAGTGTATTTACATTTGTAGAATTTTAAAGTTAGTGTATATGTAATATGCACGTGCAATTTAAAAAGTTATATCAGTAATAATAATAATGATGATAATAATAACAGTAAAAATAAAAGAAAACTCTCACATGGCTTGGTTATAAGTGGGAAAAAAAATGTGGGAACAGAAGTCTGGTGTGTTCATTTTGGGGGTCCAGGACATGGAAACGTTGGAGAGCCCCCCGAGCCTCCACATGTGCAGATATTTGTTTGAAACTTTCCCTCCTGTTCCTCGCCAGCTGTTCCACATTTTATCTGCTTGTCTGCTCTCGGGTTTCATGCAGACGATGAGGGTCCGAGGCGCTCAGCCATGCGGTGCAGCTCAAATCCTCCCTGCTTTTTGGGTCTTTTTTTTTTTTTTTTTTTTGACACATGGCAAATTATTAACGGAGGTTTGGCTGCCTTGAGACGGAGCAGCGAGTGAACACACACAACATAAGATGGTTAACAGCGCGAGTTCGCACAGATAAAAATATCCTTTTAGGTGTTTTATGAGGTCGCTCCATCGTTCATCTCCTCTGAGCATTTGGCTTTGAGCAGAGGTTTAGCAGGTCTTGGTTACATTTGTCCAGTGAAATTAAACAGGGACTGTCACATAAACTGTCATTTAATACCCCCCCCTAATTTATTTATAATAACAGAATAACATCTACAGGGCCTACAGCTGGAAAATTAATCACTGCCAAAATGATTGCTCTGTGTTAAAAAATCAAAACAACTAAAAACATAAAGAAAAAAACAGGCAGTAAGGTCAGGCCTTAAAATCAGAAAATTTTAGGCCGAAGCATCTTTTTAAAAAGGACAGCTTGAGGATAATTTGCAATTAAAATTATATTTATTGGGGTTAAATAAAGAGGATTATATGGATTTATGCATTTTGTGGCCTGTGAATTGTTAATGAAGCATTTTGAAATGATACTGGTCATTAAAAATATTAAATAATAAAGATATAGTTACGTCTACATCATTATAGGAGGCCACTGCCGTTTTATTTTCAGAGTATGAGATATGACCATATTTAAATTAGGCGATTAAACAATAATTCAGTGCTAATATATAAAAAAAAGCCACATTTTTAAATGTTTAATATTCGACAGAATCATGTTCAGTTTCTGTTTTTACACAATAATGTGATAATTGATGCGTAATATATATATTTTTCCAAATATCTAACAAATAATAAATCCCACAAAAGGAACTTCACATTATGAAAAACTGTAACTGACAAATCTGAATATCCTATATCTAATATTTTTGCTGCTGCTGCCACACGATACCATCTTAACGTGGTGCACCTTTTCCAAATAAAGGACTTTGTCTCATTATAATGCAGCAGCAAGGATGAATGCAGCACTGTTTAAGATGCTAATCTTCTGGAATGAGATGCACAACTTAGAGCCATTCGCTTGCCGTAGCCAGAAAAGATGTATCATTGCCGCTTTGTGCTTCATAACTCCGTGCAGGAGGAAAAGGCGGATAACGTTTCCCTCTGCAGGAACCGCTCCGTCAGATAGCAGCAGCGCGCCGCTTTATCTCAACTTCAGGCACTCCTCTTTTATGCATGGGGACGCGGGCCCGGGACACCTGTGACCTGGTGACCTGACAGGATAGAAGATGTCGTGTTAATGCAGGGAGATGACGCGCTATTAGCTTTTGAGGTATGGCCCGCTCCTCTTTGTAAGGGCCTTACATTCACAGTTACAGGCAGTTTGTGTCCTCGGGCCTTTTTCACCCTGCTGGAAGAATACCTGTTATCAGGTTTATATGCAAGAGGCCCTAATGAACTGTTTTGTGGTGCTAATGCCGCGACCTAAAGCACTGAAAGAGGTGGCAAAGGTTTTGTTGAAACGAGGATAATGTGGGGCAAGTTGATTATTCTTTAGATAATGAGCACAGTTGTGAAGTTTTTGTGTAATCGTGCTTTTTTTGTGGGGTTTTTCTGCAGGTTGTTGTTGGTTAGGTTTTGTATTATTTCTAAATTTCCTGTTCCTGGAGAGGTTAAAGGGGCAATTATGAGTTTAATTCTTTGTAGTAAGCAAAAACACTTATTTACCACCTGGCAAGTGAAAGTTTGGCGTGACTTCCTGCAGCCTACAGAATGATTAGCTGTTGCTTTCCATGCATACGACCGGCATAGCTGAATAGATGGCCCCCAAAGAAATCTCTCTCACTTTGATGATTTGGTACTTTGATATGTTGACATCAAATGAAACAGACACAGTGGGGAAAGAAAGAGGACAAGTCAGACAGAGGTAGTGATTGAGGGAAAAAAGGCTGTTCATGAGAGCGGGTGGAAATGTGTGTGTGTGTGTGTGTGTGTGCCTGTGTGTGTGTGTGTGCAAGTGCGGTTTGCAAGGCACGGAGGAGTGCTCTGAAAACTTGGGCTGAGACAGCAAACCTGAGGAGCGTCAAAATGTCTGGATGCATTTGCGTATGAGCAGAGACAAGAAGGGGTCTTCGGGTGTGCGAGGGCTTCTCCTTGGCCTCCTAATCCCCAGGCCCAGCCATCCCTTCAGGGCATGCCTCAGATCTGACTCTCTGGCTCTGAGCGTGGCCGACCCAGCTCCGCCAGCAGATTTAATATGCTATGTGTTCCTCCTCCCCCGGCTCCCCTCCACCTCAACCATCATTGTCCCAGAGCGGGACCCTCACTCGCTGTTTCAAGGAGCCTGCTAAAGGCACCTTTCAAGCCGGGGCAACGTCTTTGGATAAGGCGTACGTACGGTGGGGGGGGAAATAGTGATAAAGGGGGCACGAGAATCGAGATGGCAAAATGTATATTAGTCACATTGAGGAACTGTAATTCTCTGGGGCTCTGGGAGCCAACAAAAACAGTCATACTCTCAGCACTCATCACACTGGATCTGCATGCATGTACATGCATTCTGTTGCTCATTCACACTCTGTTTTTAGCTTGTGGTGCTCTTCCTCTTGCTCTCTTCTTAGTCAACTGCACGAAAAATAAAATGAAAAAAGTTGGAGCTTGAGCTGCCTTCGACAATTTCAAAGATTTTTTTTTAATTAATTAATTTTGCCATACTTTTCTTTTTTTGGAAACTCCATCTGGAGCTGACAGTTAGCCCGGTCAGCTTCTCTCCCAGAGCGAAGCGCAGAAAACGGCAATAAAAAAAAAAAGGGGGGGGGAGAGAGAAAGAAAAACATTCACATAAATTTGAATCAAGTGGTTTGAATTTACGACAGATGAAGCTGTTTCTGACAGCTCGACATAAGGCCCGCTGCAGGAGACGGTAAATTTCACTGCAGCGGCGTGGGCTTGCGTGCGAGGACCCAGAGTGTGCCAGCTCGTGACTGTGTTTGCTTTTCTCACACGCTCGAGGAGAAACGGGACCGGTCGCGCCTGCATGTGGCCGCCGCTCATCTCCTCCTCCGTTTGCTGTAAAAACGTGTTTAAGTCTGCGGTGTGAAGTGCAGCGGCGAGAGGCGAAGTGCTTCAGTTTGGGGGCCCATTTGTTTGCCTGCAAAGTTGTGCACCCAAAGAGACAGATTCCTGGGGGCCGGGGGCGCTCGCTGCAGATGTGGCATTGTGTCAGCTTTGATGGGAGCCGGTTGTGGCATCCGTGAGGGGGTCTGCGCTTTCTTGTCAGGGGTGGCGATCGGGAGACAGATGAACTGGCCGCTTGCTGTGAACAATGATCCGTCACGTAGCGCTGCTTCTTGATGTGCGGAGCCGGGCTGCGCTCACGCATCAGTTCGGGCACTCATTTTTTTTTTTCTGCCAAAATGATTTAAACTGAGAACTGTACAGTGCATCTTGTTGTGCAAAACACCTGCCCTCACAGCAGTAATGAAGTTACGTGTTGTCATGCAATGACGCTCACACTGTGAACCCCGTGTGTTTGCACTCCCATGCTGCTCGCAGTTGTCTTTCAGTGGGAGTTATCGCTGAGTCTTGGTGCATCCCGGAGCGGAGGTCAAGGAGGTGTCTATTGTTTGAATGTCACATGTAAATCGGAAGGTTAATACCTGAAAGAAGCGCGGACCCAGACATTCTCTTTGCTCTCCAAACATGTTTAGATGAGTGCCTCTTTCCCCGCTCTGCCCCTTCATTTCCGTCTGCTGTGGACTTGGGGGCAAGTTGGGAAAGCAGGGGGGCGGGCATCCCATATAAACCCCTTTAGTGTGTTCTTTTCAGTAATGAATGCTAACAGACTCTGGCTCTAATAATGCCTCATCTTGGAAAAACAAAAGGGGAACTCTACTATCTGAGCAAATTTCTAGCCGAACCTGAAAGAGCTCTCCTTTGACAGCGCAGCATTTGAAGACTAATCGTTTTTTCTCATGCAAAGCACGCTGTTTTAAGAGCCCGGGCCGCGCAAAGAGAGGGGGCTGTGTTTTAACAATACTCCACAGGGAGTGAGGAACAGGGTTCGGGGAGGGGAGGCAGGGTTGTGGGGGGATTCTTCTCTCCTTTGCTCCTCAGACAAAGCCCAGTTCCTTTCAGTTTTGCATGGGGGGTAGGGTGCACGGAGCAGAGGAGGGAGCATCCAAGAGTTTGAGTTCCTTGAAAGAGAGGGACTCGAGCCGCTTTTAATGACAGTTTGTCATCGTGGCCTCTCTACTTTCCAGGGAAATCGTTGGGCTGCCCTTGCAGTGACAGGCCGGGAAAGAAGTAGGCCTGAGAAAATTTATAGAGAAACAGAAATATTAACGTGTACACGGGGCCCTAAAACGGCTTTGGCTATTCCTGCCAGAATGGTGTTTTTATTAAGAGGGGTCGACATGCTTTGGAAATATATCTTATTCATGAAGAAAGCCAGGTTAGACTTCCCAAAGAATTCATTATATTCCCCCAGATGCGGCTTTGCGGGTTGCAGCCGTCCCTCGGAGGACGTGGAGCGTGGAGCGCAACATTGTAAAGCCTCCCTGAGCGGGCATGGGAGTGCGAAGGGTTCCATTTGTCAAAGGTGCAAGAGTCTTTTTCCCTCCTCAACACTTTCCCGGCTCAGTCTCAAACTCATTGTCTGAGCAAAGGCAGGACATTAGTCACTGCAACGCCACGGGAGCCCGCGGGGGCTAAGGACCAGTGCTCTGGAGCCCGAGTCGGACAGAGGGGAGGAGAGAGGGGAGAGGGAAGAATGGTGGGAGGGAGGGAGCAACTGAAAAGGTGAAAGAAGGGCAAGAAAAGTGGAGGAAATGTGGGGTAGGTGGAAAGTGAGGAAGAGAGAACATGGGAGCGCAGAGTATGTGTGTGGGAGAGGGAGAAAGACTGTGGGGTGGGTGGGGTGTGGGGGGTTAGAGGGAGTGGAGTCTGTAGCTCTACCTCAGGGCTCAGTGTGTAAGCCCCTGTCTACCCCCCAAAGCTGCTTTCACAAAGAGATTTACAAGACAGGTCTCCGGTGTGCTTTGCTGCCCTGCATTATGAGCGAGCGTGAGCGCGTAAACGTGTACGTGCGTGTGCGCGTGCGACTCGGAGAAGCGCTCCTTTTTGTTTTTCTATTCCCGGACTTATTTCCTTTTTTGCATCATCTATGCAAGAAAGATATTGGTCCAAATTTACCAATCCAGACAGGTCAGGCTCTCGGCGGCCCCAGCGGAGCAGCGAGAATAACCTATTCCCCCTGGTGGCGGTGTTTGTGTGTGTGTGTGTGTGTCTGCGGGTGTGTGTGCATTCATGTGTGAATGTATTTCACAGATTCACACATACAAGGGATCCTGTTAGCTTTTGGAATTATTTATAAAGCCTGGCTTTTGTGTGGCGCCCTAAGTCCCTGTCTCCTCCCATTACTGCCTATGACTCTACCTGGGCTTCCTTCAGCCCCCAAATGCTCCCTCAGCCACCCCCCCCAGCCGAAGGAACCGAGTTTGGCGTTACAGCTAAACCCTCTGCTGCTGCTGCTGGGCTCACTTTCTTTTTCTTTACGTGTAACGGCTGAGCGTTTTCCTCCTCTGGAAAAGAAAATAGTTTTCTTATTTAGAAAGTCATAATCTGTGGAGACAAATGCAATTGATGCACTTCAGAGAGACACTCGAAGTTGCCCAGAACCATCCCATATGGCCCTGATTACCCCGTAATCCAGGAAAGTTTTCCCCCCTTTTTCTTGCACAGGCTGAGCGGGGGTGAAGGTTTTAGTGTGTTTTGAGATGCTTTATGTTAATGTTTGTCTTTTATTGAAACAAGCTGGGATGTGATTATAGTCCTGCTCGGCACATATGAGCAGCGAACTGCTCTAGTTTCCCCATCTCCCTCTGGCATAGAGATCAATGCAAACCAGCTAACGCAGGGTAATAAGCCATTAGTACACACATTGTTGGAGAGATTTACATACATCGACCGCTGAAGTGATAAACTAGGGTCTGTGTCCTAGAGGTAAGAATTATTGTGTGTGTGAGTGATTAGCTGAATGAACGCCGGGTTAGAGTAGGTGTGTGTGTGTGTGTGTGTGTGTGTGTGTGTGTGTGTGTGTGTGTGTGTGTGTGTGTGCGTGTGTGTGTGTGTGT